>JAESVK010000622.1:4535010-4615461 GCA_017140935.1 Hamamelis virginiana
ATATATATATATATAGAGAGAGAGAGAGAGAGAGAGAGAGAGAGAGAAATCTGTTGGCAGAAAGTGCAAAAGAGACTTCAGTCACTTAGCAATTGCTAAGAGATTTCTTCCCACCCAAAATGCTTCTTTTGGAGAACCCTAAGTTTATATAGGATGCTTCTACAAAGACACGTGCTACTCCAAGATTCTACCAAAGTAGTCGCATTAGAGAAACATTCTGATCAGAACTAAAGAGGAATGGAGAAGACAATAATAATTAACAGTAGCTATTTCTCCAGCCAACAAAGAACATCTTCAGAACATCATTAATTCTCACATATTTCTAACTTCCAAAATTGTATGTATATATCTCTTGCAATCGTATCATTCAAATGGAACTATTATTCCTATTCTAACCCATCTACCTCAAATATCCTCTATAATATTCATACAACGGGCCTTAGAAACTCTGATAAGCCATAGAGAACACTCTAAGATTCCCTTTCATCCTACAAAAGAGCTAGGAAAGAAAGGAACTGATGCATAAGGCATTTCCCTTGAATGGTAGCTGGGTAATTAGTGAAGGAATAAAAAGAAAAATTCTTACCACTTGACCTCTCCAAATTACTTCAAAATGGTACTAAAAATGATTTCTCTCTTTTTCTCTCAACTTCTGCCTTTGGCACGGCTAAACACCACCACCCACCATTGTGACCCCACCACCAACACCACAACCCTAACACCACCATCCTGTCACTGCTGCCATAATCACCACCATCCCACCTCCATCACCAATCTTCTTTTTCTGTTTATTCATTCTTCCACTCCTTTTGACACTCAACTAAATACGATAAGGGAATTAGTTTTCCTTTTGATCCCTGTTCCCTTTTCAATCCTTTCTCTCTCTTTATGGGTGTCACTTGGAATGTAAAGGGTAATCAATGTCAAGTGAGAGATTGAAAATTCAACAGAAGTTCTAAATCTTCCTTTATTCCATCCTGATGAAGATTCTGCCTTAAATAGCATTAGAAGTACAGAATAAGATGTGTCAGGCAAATTACGACATTTGAAAAGCTTCTACATCTTATACTACAGTCATGTTCCACAGAGCAGAGAGTTCATAAAATAACTTTATGCCTTGTGATTTTCACACTTACTCTCCCATTAATGGCATAGATACTATCATACTATATACCACTTAAACATCCACCTCCAATGCCCAAAATTAATATATTCAAGATACAGCTAAGCATCATAAAATGCAAGTAATAAGAAAAAATGATCAACGAAAACCTTAACCAACTTAACTATAGAATGAATGGATTGCTAACAGAGTCAGAGAATACTCACTTGATTGGAGCAGAAAGAGTAAGAATATGTTCAATAAAAACTTGGGAAATAAGTGCTCCCCTTATAAAAACACATGACAATGTAGAAGACAAACCTGCCACATATGCTGCACTTTAAACTACCAGCTATTCCTTGTTCTGTGTATCTTCTTCGTTGTGTTGGGTTCTCATTGAGCTGTTTGAAAAACTTAAGAAAAACACTATACACCTGCTGCTTAAACTCCTCAGAGTCTTCAGGTGGGTCAGTCTTCAAAGGAATCACCTTAGTTTCTGGGGGATTGCCCCCTGAAGCATGAAGACTCCCATGAAAATCATTTTGTCTTCTTTTCAGGACCTTGCATGGTTTGCGATTTCTTAATGAAGGGTTCAAAATGTTTTGAGGACCAGGCCTCAACCGATTCTGTATATCTCCACCAGCAGATATATGGGGTTTGCTCAAACGCCTTTGCATGGATACTGACAGATTGGAAGACGATACCAAATCATCAGAGTCGGAAATTCTATGACCCACTATCTCATCAAACGTCCTTTCAGCCTTCCTATATTGGGAGTGGCCAGACTTATTTGACATATCGCTCGGATCTTGAATCCTGTGAGAGGCATTCCAATCACTTGATACTTTAATTTTGGTCTTATGCCTACTCATGTTCAAATCCATACTGCGTTTTCTTTTGAGCATCTTTTCCGATAAGTCATCCAAGCCTAGCTTCTCTGTTGTCAACCTCCCATGGGAGCTACCAGCAATTCTGTATGAGCGATGATCACACTCTGACATTGGCAACTCGTTTAATTTTTCTTCATAAGACCAGGGACCAGCATCTCTTGTGACACCATAATCTTCTTTGAAGTGTAAGTTTTCGTGGTCTTGATATGCTTCTGTTCCATGCGGGCTTTCAGGGTCGGGATATACTTTAGTTGCAAAGTCAAGATGAGAAATTCTCGAACCCAAAACTTCCCCATCTTGCTTTAATGGATATGATGCTCCACTCACATCATGGTAGTTAGAGATTGGCTGTTCTTGTAGAGAACGAAGATGTTCCAATAGCCTGCTTTCTCTTAGATGATCTCGATGAGCACTTTCAGTAACATCAATTCTGTCAACAATAGGATCCACAATGCTAGCTCTCAGTGTATCTCGATGGCCATAGTCTTCTGGAACAGTTGCCATCTTTCCAAAAAATTCATCAGACAGTATACCACCTAGATCACCCCTCTCACTTCTCCTTAATTTGCCGCAAGTATAATCGCCAAGTTTGCCTTCGGTTGAACTAAGCTGAGCCTGTTGGTAGTTTGTCACATCTCTTGCTTGCAATTCAGGCTTTGTAGATGATTCAAAAAGCATTGGTCGACTATGCCCACCATAGCTAATAGTTTCAGTTAGCATTTCAAGGGTCTTATCTATCCCATTTGAAGTATTGTAGAGGCCATCATCATAGGATCCAGGAAAATTGTTCTTTGGAATGCTCGAAAACATTGAATCAAGAGTCTCAGGCTGAGATGATGGCATCATATAATGAGATGCATCATTCAAATAGAACGTGGGCTTCTCTTCTTCCTTGAATAATTCCCTTGCCAATACATTACCCTCACACAAGATGTCATGAATTGGGAAGCCTTCATCATGGTGAAGGCCCGCATTCAACTTTTCCAATGGTGATGTTAATCTCCCATCAACATGGCCGGAGTCTTTGGCAAGGCCAACATTGGCCCTTTCAAATCCCAAAAACATGGGTTTCATAGCAACAGCATCATGCCCACCAAAACCCGACAATCGACTTCCCTGATACTCCTTTTCAGTAACCGTTCGAGAAACACCATTACGAGTCACAAGTTTCTTGCTAGGACTTGAATTATTATTTAAATTAGCGGGTTCCGCCAATAACTGTCTCCAGTGAAATTTCATTGAAGGGGATTCTTCGCGTGATAAACCCTCGTTAAACTGCGACAGTCTCTGCAATTGCCTCTCTCTGTCTCCATCCAAATGCGCATCATAATCTATCCTCTCCACCAAATCATTGCCTCTTTCCCCTCGTCCCGCAGTGAGCGAACCCGAAACAAAACGTGAATGCCGCGCTTGATTATCACGGGGAGGCGGCGAATACTTCCGGTCTCGACTGTTCATCCGAGGCGGAGACCGAGTTCTAACATCTCCAACTCTCTGTCCTCGCATCTCTTGCAATTAAGAAAATAGAAAACAACAAAAAACAGCACTTCCGAAAGCGTCAATACCCTTCGCAAGATTCAAAACTCAAAAGTGTCCTCCGTAAAGCAAGAAACCAAACTTCAAGACCACCAAGAGAAGCGCGTAAAATATAAAAAGTTAAAAACCATACTTGGAGAGTACAGAAGTGTCGCGTAACTTAATAGATAACTCAAAAACCCTAGGAGGAACAGAAAAACCCTAACCCTAACCCTAGACAACCAAACACACATTCAACGACTTCAAACATCAAACTCTTTTCAAGTAAACGAAGAACAACAGATTGAATAACAAGGAAAATCAAAACCCTAGAAAACACTCATATGAGAGAGACAGAGACAAGAGTAATAGAGATATAGAGAGAGAGAGAGAGAGAGAGAGAGAGAGAGAGAGAGCGATTTATAACCTTCTCCATTGTTATGAGTTTTCAGAAGCAGAGGGAGGAACTCGAGAGAGCACTCATTAGAAAAGTTGGGAAGCAATTGGCAGGGTGTTTAGGCTTATTTGATTTGGCTTTTATAAAGATCGTGTGTTGTCTTCTTGTGCGTGCGTTAGTTTTAGAGTGGTTACAAGAGGGGATGAAGGTCAGAGAGCATGGATATGTGGCATAGTTTGATTGGGTTTATTCCTGAATGTAGTTGGAGAGAAACAAGAGGTTTGACTTCTAGCCAATCAGAGAGTGACATGAGTTCAACTAATATGACCTTGACCACGTGTGATCATTCATCTTCGTTTTATAGATGGCCGCTAGGGGCCTACCATAAGGTCCATAACTGCTTGTTTGGTACTAGACTACTGGTGACTAGTGGGGTGCTAAAGTCATGGACGTATGGGCTGGTCCTCTGTTTGTTTTGCTTTCCATACCAACTCTAATTTTTTCCAATTTTTATTTTATATTTTTTAAGGGGTAAAAATATTTTTGTGCCATGTATTTTGTAGGGTGCAACTCGGATCGGATTTGGAAAAAATAAGGACCAATCCGACCAAATTCAAATTAGGCTTTTTTAGGACAATATCCAATCCTAATTTAATCTGGACTGAATCTGGACCAATTCGAATTCAATTCGGATAGGATCGAATTGGACCGCAGTTCTTCATTAAAAAATTAAAATTAATAATTTACTTTGGTGAAAATCATGATAGTGCATAACTGTATATATGAAAAAAATTAAGTATATACTTAATTCAGACCAATTTCTCATAATTAACCACAGCTTTAATAAACGTCGTGACAATAAAAATTAATTAAGCACAACTTGTTATCTCCTTCTTCTTCTTTTTTTCTACACTATTGTTACTATTTATTTATATAAAAAATATAAATATTAATAAAAAAAAAATTAAAGGGATTTATATTTTGATAAACCGACCGTTGGATTAGATACTCTATTTATGTAAGTCATACATACAAAAAATCACAATGATACAACGGTCAGATTTTAAAAAATCTAAATATTTAAAATTATATTATTTCTTAATATCTAAGTATAATAATTTTCACAACGACATTTTGAAAAACGACCGTTGAATAAGATATTCTGCGTATGTAAGTCATGCATGCAAAAAATCAAGTTGATCCAACGGTTAATTCTTTTAAAAAATGCCATAGTTTTGCAAAAAAACTGTGAGATTATATTTGCACAATTTAAATAATTTATATGTTTTCTAAAAAACCAACCATCGAATCTATGTGATTTTTTTGCATGCATAATGTGTATAGGTGAAACATCTTATCCAACGATCAGTTTCACAAAATACCAACTCCATGTTAGGTTTTGTAAAATATGGATAATAACCATATGATTCACAACTTGGATGAAACCAACATAAGTAATTTTTCTTTTGAATACATGGTTCTTGCTTAAGGTTCTTCCTCATACCTTGCGAAATCCAACATGGGATATGTATTTTGCGAAACTGGCTGTTGGATAAGATGTTTCGCGCCTACACTTTATGCATGCAAAAAATCACATAGATCAAACAACTGAATTTTCAAAAAACATCTAAATTGTTCTAAACTGTCCAAATATAGTCTTACAGTTTTTTAGAAAAAATGTGCTATCTTATAAAAAATTACCATCAACGTGATTTTTTGCATTTATAACTTACATAAGCGAAACATCTCATCCAACGGTCGTTTTTTAAAATGTCAATGTGAAAATTATTATACTTAGATATTAACAAATAATAGAATTTTTAATATTGAGATATTTTAAAATTTAACAGTTTGATCACTGTGATTTTCGGTATGTATGACTTACATAAATAGTGTATCTAATCCAACAGTCAATACCAATCCCTTTAATTTTTTTTATTAGTATTTGAAATTTTATATGTAAATAAATAGTAATAGTATAAAAAGAGGGTAACAAGTAAAATTATAATATCTATTTTTTTTTTTTTACTACTGTATTATAAATTTATAATGTTACAAAAACTCAAAAAAATATTGCATGTTGCATATAGCCATGTAATAATAATAATAAATATATTTAAATAATATTGGATTTCATATTGAGCATTCGGATTGAACATTAGGATCGGATTACAAAATACCAAATTCGAGAACCGGTTCGAATCCAGTTTGAATTGAGAAACTTGGACCAGACCAATCCGAAATCAATTTGGATTGGATCGGATCCAAAATTGACCAATTCCGAGTTGCACCCCTAGTATTTTGGCATGATTTGTAATTAAAAAGTTCATATTTTTTCAAAGTTACCAATTAAGAATAAAAGTTTTATTAAATTAGCAATGTAGTCAATAGAAGGGAGGCTGTTAAATTATTAACGGAAATTATGCTAAGGTGTTACGTAGTGCTAACAAGGCATTAAATTGCCATGTCAGTATTGGATTAAAAACAATTTAGCATCATATACTTTTGTACTATTATCAATTGAGTCCAAATCAAGAAAAAAATTGTAATAATTTAATTAAAGTATTTTTTTTTTACCAAATTAAATTAAAGTGTTTAATAAAAATTGATTAAGAATATTATAGACATGACCCTTTAAATTTGATTCAAATTTTAATATTGTACTTTGATCCCAACTGGTGTAAAGGATTCAAACTTTGAAACTATAACAATTAAATTTAATAAATTAAGAAAAATTATTAGAAAATGAATGAAAAAACTGTAGAGAGAAGTTCGAGCAAAAGCCTAAAAAAAATGTCAAAATTTCCATAACTGTTTGATTACTGAGAAAGTTTAGAAAAAATTCAAGTTTTAGCCTTTTTTATTATTGATTTTGATTTATTAAATTTTAATTATTGCAAGTTCAAAGCTTGGGTCCCTCCCATCAGCTAGAACCAAAGTATAATTTCAAAACTTGGACCAAATTTAAAGGGTTATATCTTTAAGTGTTCTTAATCTTTCATTTTTTTTATTAGACACTTTAACTTAATTTGGTTCTTTAAATACACTTTAATTAAATTATTATAATTTTTCTTGATTTGGACTCAATTTAATATAGGGCAATTTCCATGAATAATCCTAAATTTCAAAAATATTACGGCTACGAACCTGATCCAAAGCTAATTACGCAAATATTTTTTTAGGACATAAATACCCTCCACTCATATGGGTATTTATAATTTGACCATTGAAATGGTCAATATTTTTTTACGGATGAATTAAAAAAAATTGAATAGTCACCAATAATCAACACAATCTCCAATTTTATATATAATCCTCAATTCCCAATAGTACAAAGGATCACCAGAATTACAAATAATCACCAATCCCTAATATTACTAAGAATACCCAATAGATTAAATCAGATTTGATTAATTTGATGTTCTTGGAAAACGCAAACTGAATGAATGACATGCATGAAGTTGACGTAACATAAAGTGGATTGAGAATTCTTAACAATATTAGTAATTATTAGATAAATTGGAGAATGGAGATTATGCTTATTTTTGGGGATTATACATAAAATTGGGGATCCTGTACAAAAAATTCGGGGCACATTGAAGAACCAATATTAAATGCTGACTTGACATAAAGTGGATTGGAGATTCTTAACAATATTTGTAATTATTAGATAAATTGGAGATTGTGGATTCTGTTTATTTTTGGGGATTATACATAAAATTGGGGATCTTGTACAAAAAATTCAAAGGACATTGAATGACCAGCATTAAATCTTGACATGACATAAAGTGGATTGGAGATTTTTAACAATATTGGTAATTATTCGATAATTTGGGGATTGGGGATTCTGTTTATTTTTGGGGATTATACATAAAATTGGGGATCCTGTACAAATTGGTCAAACTTCAACTTTAAGGGTAATTTCGTCCAAAAAAATAGTAATAGGTGTATAGCCGTAATATGTTTTGGATCGGGTTCTTAGCTGTAATATTTTGGAAACTTATGATTATTCATAGAAATTGCTCTTTAATATATGATACTAAAGTGCTTTTAATCCAATCCCTTTTACTAATGGACAATTTAATACCTCATTAGGGTTATATAAGATGTCGGCATAATTTCAATTACGAATTTAATGGGCCGGCGTCTCGTCTATAGACCACATTGCTAATCCGATAAAATTTTGAGAAAATTACACTTTGCCTCCCTAAATTATAAACCGTTTTCAAATTGCCCCATATAGTATCAATTGAGTCAATGTAACATTTCGCAAGGGGCGTCTAAATTGCTCGCATTTTGACCATTTTACCCTTTTAATAACTCAGCTATTTTTATTTATTTTATTTAAAAAGAAAAAGAAAATCCAATATGGGTACAGGTGCAACTCGGAACGGTTCAGCCCAGAATCCGATCCGATCCGACGAATTAGGACCGAATTCAATCCGATCCTAATTTAATTCGGATTAGTCCCGGTCCAAATTCTTCAATCCGAATTAAATTCGGACCGGTCCTCGAATTCAACCCTTTTCAATCCAATCTGATCCAAAATCCGATCCATTAACTTGAATATGAAAATCCAAACCATCAATCCGATCCGTAAATTCAAATAATCAAATTCGATCCTAATCTGGTTCGCCAATTCGACTTTTATTAAATTAAATTCTATTATTATATATTCATTATCTAATATTCTTTTTGAATTTTTATAACATAGCTACTGTAAAATACAATATTCCAATATACTTTTGAAATTTTTATTTTCCTAACCTAGATTAAAATGCAAAACATTTTTTAATATATTTGATTTCCTATCCTAGTTTCTAATTTAAAATAAATTAATTTCAATTTCCAAATAATTTTAAAGTTTTATTATATTTAACATCTCACTATAAAAAATTATAATATTTCTTAAAATATCACCTACAACATACATTGATTTTTTCATAAAGAGAATTTAAAACGGTAAGGTTCGGTGTCACATGGTTCATCCTTAAGGTTCTTACCCATTTTTAACAAAATCTAACATGGGAAATGTATTTTTAGAAAATAACTGTTGGATGAGATATTCTAAGTATACACATCATGCATGCCAAAAATCACATTAATCCAACAGATAATTTTTTTAAAATTCCACATTTTTTATTTTTGTAAAAAATGTGAGAAATAATTTCACATTTTAGAATATTTAATTAATTTCTCAAAAACTAGTCATCGGATCTACGTAATTTTTTGCAGGCATTATATGCATACGTGGAATATCTCATCCAACCGTCGATTTCTCAAAATACCTTTCCCATGTTAGGTTTTGCAAAGAATGGGTAAGAACCTTAAGTAAGAACCATGTGCCACTGGAACATGATAATTTTAAATAAACCGTCAGATTAGATTTCTTATTTATATACGTCATGTATGCATCATAGTTTCCTATTTATATATAGTTCTGATCTAGTTAGCAAAGGTTGATTAATCAGCAAAAACCAATTGCAGCCATTGGATGCAATTAACTTAAGGCAACCTTTCTCTCTCTCCTTCACTGATTACCGGCAAAGCCAAGATTTGTTATAAACGCCACATAAAATGGAGGTGTTGGGTGAAAATGATTATGCAATCAAGGCTGGACAATTGTTCAATAGATTACAAGTATTTGATAGAAAAAGTCACATGAATAATTGGTTTATTGAGATTCATATACGTTTGATCTATTATTTATACCTTTGATTTTGGTGTTTTGATGCATGGGTTTTGATTTTGGGGTGGGTAGAGAGAGAAGCTGGTTATCTAAATGGGTTGTGGGTTGGATGAGTTTATTGCTCAGCTTTGATCTCAGCCGTTAATTGCATCCAATGGCTGCAATTGGTTTTTGCTGATTTAAGCTAAATCTGCCTTTGCTGATCGACTATATCGCTAAAGTGAATATGATTTTTATGTACCATACTTTGATAAAGAGTAAATATTATTTTCTTTTCATTTTATTGTTGTGGTGATTAATTTACTATTCATAATTCTATTTGTGGTTGTTGCGCATTGCGCGGATCAATACTAGTATATATATAAAATGAAAAGAAAATAATATTTACTCTTTATCAAAGTATGGTACATAAAAATCATATTCATTTTAGCGTAAAAACTTATGAAATTAATAAAAATTCATTAAATATTAATGTGAGGAAGGAATCCTATGAAATAAAGCATAACTAATTCAACTTTTCTCCAATTGCTTGCCCGCAAATATTTGCCACAAATCTGTAAAAAAAAAAAAAAATTATAATTTTTAAAATAAGCCATACATAATAATGAGGTAAAATATAATTATTTCATTGTATATTAAGAATCAAATACCTTGTGATTTTCATGCACATTGACATGTACCTTTATTCTCATGTTTACGCCTATAGAACTACATATTAGAGTGTCAATATTTTTGAAATATGATAAACCAATAATGGATGTTAGAACATATTTTCAAAATGTTACCTTCTTGATGTAAGTGTACTCTTTATTTCATTTTTTCTTCAAAACATGCATTATAATCACGTTTTTTTCTTCAATACATGTGTTTTTCTTCGAAACACATGTTGCTCTTCCTGTAGTATTTTTCCTTTAAAAAACTAAACAATTTATTAACATGCATTATATGTATATGGTAATTGTATATGAATTTCAATCTGTATACATGTGCACTTATTGTTCCGCAATTAATTTTTCCAACTCATGCTCCACTAATTTCTTGAGTTGTGTTTTATCAGCGTTTACTGCATATTTCCACCATGGACTAAAAATTGTAAAATGTCTAACCTGAATATTTAACACCCGGGCGATGCCCAAGTGTGAAAAAAATTGATCATAGAGGCTGCTGAAAAAATATAAAAATTTTACAAAGAATTTTATTAATTTTAATTTTATTATTCTTTAACAAATTATTTTTCATAATTTTTTTTTTTCAATTTTTTACAAAAAAACATGGTAATTGAAACTTAGAACAGATTTGATCCAAAAAAACGTACACAGTTCCCGTGTAATTAAGAGTCACAAATCCATGCAATTTTCAAATCAACATTAATATCATAGCAAACATTCATAGTGAAAACCAAAAATAAGGCACAACCCAAGCTGTAAAACAAAATGAAATAAGAATTAAAAACAATTAAGAGTAATTAATATCATTATAGGTATTATTTGATCTATTATCATTTGAGCTTATACTCATTTTCAAAAAGTGCATGGATAACAATAAATAAATTAATTAAAAGCAATTAAGAGCATCTCCAATGCATTCATGTTATTTAAGGTGCCAATGCCAAAATTCCGCACCTCAAATAGCACCAAAATAATATAGTCCATTATCCTATCATGAAGATTGCATTAAAATAATGTTGATAGTTGTTATGATGAAGGTGCTGAACTAATACTCTCTCTTCAATGCTTTGTAAACATGATATAAGCTTCCTACAGACTCCAAAACTGTCCAAGGAACTTCTCCCATTCAAGGCACCAAAAGACAACACTTGGAGATCTCATGAGCTCTTATTTTTCCCACCTCTTGGTTTTACCCTTCAAATTAATATGATGATTATATTCCCTAAAAATATGACAAAAAAATAAAATAAAATACAACTCAACCAACATGATCATTCATAGAAATTAAAGACTAAATAAATACCTTCCACCTTCATTGATTAGTTGCTAAGAAAATAGAGGGAAAAGAGAGAAAACTGAAGATTTAAGGAATGATAGTTATATATGAGTTCATCGATTCTAATCTTTAAATCAGCTTAATGAACTACTTGAACTTCAGACCAGTTGGTTTCACCATGCTTTGAACTATATATGAATTAGTTATCCAATGTTTCATGCAACCTTTAATTGTCATTGGAACATTCTAATATGATATAGGAAACACAGAAAAACTGTAACATAGTCCTAAGTGCCTTTACACATTAACGATTGAACGAAAACAATTTTTCAACCAATTAAAACACTTTGTAGCATCATAGTACTCAAAGTCTCCTACACATTATTCATTTCGAAACCAGACTTCAAAATAATATTACAATGCTTTCCCAAAGTCCTGAATTTCAATAATATTTTTTTCCCATACATTGTAGCCCATTAGTATTGAATTTTCACAGATGGTGATTAAAAAAGTACAGAATAAAGTGCTATATGAATGAATGAACTCAAAGTAACCCAAATCTACTAAGTGATCAAGCCCACAAAAAAAAAAAAAAAAACTCTAGTGATTCTCTATTTAAAGTGGTATATGATATCACTTGGGGTTTGAACAGTCCAAATTGCAAACCACAAACTTGAACAATCTAAACAACCCTATGAAATCAAAAACATTGTTCAAGTTGCCAAGTGAATCAAACCAAATATTGATCCATGTCTGAACTTCTTTTAGAATGGGACCATCCTATTCAAGGAAATCCAATTCAACCTACTCTTAAAAGCAACAACCTTAAGTTTCTATTTGGTTCTAAAAAAGAATGGGAAAAATTCTTGAAAAAAAAAACATTTTCTCAAACATTTTAGGGCTTTAAAAAAAATTCTTCTCTCTCCTTTTTTTTTCCTCAAGAACCAAACAGAGTTTCTAATTTTTATTGAATTTAAGATATTAGGGAGCACTAAAAATTAAGAAACCCTATGAACAAAATTAACATTGAAAGAGATAGAATTCAAAGAAAAGAAAGGAATGATAAAACAATAATACCCCTTGGTGTAAACCCTGAGAAGCCATAATCATTATGTTAGCCCCTAAGAAGCCATAAGAATTGGGAGGTTGGGCCAGAGCAGACGCCAAGTGAAAAACCAAGGACTAAGAAATTCATTCATTGTATTTGGTGTGTCAAACAATCAATGGTGACCATTTTTTTTTTTTTTTTTTATAATTTCGACATGCCGATTATGGTTAAATTTTTCACCCATTTGGACTAATTGGAGATGGTTTAAAAGCATTCCTCTTTGTAAAAAATAAATAAATAAATAAATAAGGAAGAAGACGGATGTGGGGTTACCCAAGCCTTAGGTTGAAACGCCTATATTTGTAAGATTTCCAATGAGAAAAAATTTTAAAATTATGCATATAAGCCAAAATAATAAAATTGTAAATCAACATAGTATCAGCAAACTAATTCTTTATTTTATTTTATTTTATCGAATAATTTTATATTGAATCAGGTCAAATAAAGTAGGAAATTAAAAAAAAAAAAAATCAAAAGATAAAAAGAACAGATTCTTCCTCATAAGCCCAAGCTGTAAATGTAATCATATGTGAAAAAGGCATATAGATGCTGCCCCTTCTTTCCTACTCTATCTTTTCCCTTAAGGCTCTCATCCATATCTGTGTGGGTGAGCCCTTACTGTCCACTCCAAAACAAACTTCCACCCCAAGCACTCCTCACTTTGGACTTTTCAACAAATCTCATCTGTATACATTGTAACCGCACAGTAAAAATAAGAAATCATTTTTCAATTGAGAAAAATAATCAGATGCCCAATATTTTACACACACACACACACACACATATATATATATATATATATATATAAAATTTATTTTACATATATACACTAAGGTGTGGCAGTTGCCTTTGCAGGTTGAGAAGTGGAGGAAGTTATAAAATTAGAATTGTTAAAACGTCATCATCACTTACAGTGTATATATATTTATTGAGATAGGGGAGGTCAGGATTCAATTTTATGTATATATAAATACATATATATGCAGTTTACGTTAGACAAAATTATATAAGATGATCTACGTAGCGCTAATTGCAGAATAAATTTTGAAAAACCAACTGTTGGATTTGATATACTGCTTATGAATTTCATATTTGCGAAAAATCACGGTGATCCAATGGTCGGTTTATGACAAAACTGACTAGAAAAAATGGTAATATTTTGAATAACAAAAAATGTCACAATTTTTCGCCGTGACATTTTTCAGAACCAACCGTTGGATCACTATGATTTTTGGCGAACATGAAATTTATAAGAAATATATCTAATCTGACAGACAATTTTTCAAAATCTGTTCCACAATTTGCCTTACGCAGATCACCTTACGTTATTTTACATAAGGTACACCTTATAATAGACTCCCTATTTGTATATGTGTTTGAGATGCTTGTGACAGTTTGGAACTATGGTAGTTAGTATAGTAGTTAGATGAAGGTGCCAATACACCAACTTAAGAAAACATGTATCTTACCAATAAATGCCCATCTACATCACCCATGTAATAAATTTGAAAAGGTAAAAGTAGAGAAAATTAAGAAATCCATTATGGCATCATCTTTACACCAATAAAAGTTAAAGTTGAATGAGGAAGTTGTGATGGTGTTTTTCAAGTCGGTGTTTGGGTAATGGTGGGAAAGTAGAATTGAGAATTCAAGACCTATAACTCTTCATTCAACAAAGTGCAAATCCTCTTTCGCTTTATGATCATAATAAGGTGAGTAGGCACTTGGGTCATTTTACCTTATTGTACTAAACTTAAGAGCTAGCATTGTTTATAAGCAACAACAAACAGGAGAAAGAGAAGCATCATTCCAAAGCAGAAAAAGCAAAAGATAAAAAGAGAGAATTACAAGGAAGAGAATTGAAGAGGCTGCAATGACAACACAGAAACAGAATTGGGAGCAACAACAATCACAGATGCAGAGGATTAAGAATTCGGGGATCATAAGTCATAATGGTAGCCCAACAAAGGATGACAGAGAAGAGGAAATGGCGAGATCCGCTCTCGCTTTGTTCAAAGCTAAAGAAGAAGAGATTGAGAAGAAGAAGATGGAGGTGAAGGAGAAAGTTCAGGCTCAAATGGGTCGTGTGGAAGAAGCAACAAAACGCTTGGCTGATATTCGAGAAGTAAGTTGATTGAAATAATATTCCCACTTGACCATATTCTGGTGTGTGTATTAAATTGAAACTTTAGATAAAAAAACCCAAGATCTCATGGTGTGAATCAACATCGAAACAAATTTGAATCACAAGTAGTTTACTTATGGTACAACGATCTGTTTGGTTGCCAAGATTTCATGGGAAAGGGAAAGAAAATTCGGGATCATATATATAACCCATATATTAATATATGGTTATTGTAAGATTCCAAATTTCTTTCTTTTCACTTTATAGTGAAAAACAAATGGAGAAATGCAGGATACTAAATGCAATTTTTTTTTTTGTATTGCTTTTCAACTGCAATAGCTCCATATATGAGAAGGGTTGTTTCACAACCTAATTACTGTGATATATCTATACATCTGTCTATATATCCATCTACAACTTGTTAGTGATGGAATGTTGCACCTTTTTTTTTATAATAAAACTGAAAATGTATTAGGAGCTTGAAGCTCTGACAGATCCAACAAGGAAGGAAGTTGGGATTGTACGTAAGAAGATTGACACTGTTAATCGAGAGTTAAAACCGCTGGGACAGAGTTGCCAGAAGAAGGTGAAATAATGAGATTGTTTTCTTCAATGTTGCTATACTATCTTTTATTATCATATACATGAGGCTATTGTTTAAGAGGCCTTTGATAATCCCATGGAAATGAAATCATTCTATTGTGTTTTACATATCATTTACCACAAGTTCATTGCTTTTATATAGAATTTAAATGAGACTATACATTTTTCTTAGCACTTGCTTGACATACAATCATTTAGGATTTTAATAATTGACTCAATTTTATATTGTGAATAATCATTTTGGTTTCTTTTAACCAATTTGTGCATTTAAATGCTTCATAAAGCATAATGGAATGTGCAATTAAAACAAAATGGAATGATTTCATTCCCATGGGAGGTCCAAATGGGGTACCACCTATCTAGAGCTAGCATTCACAATAAAAAAACTTAAATTGTTTAGCCACTTTAAATTTTTATTGCTCACAGGAGAGAGAATACAAAGAAGCCCTTGAGGCTTTCAATGAGAAGAACAGAGAAAAGGCACAACTAATTACCAAATTAATGGAGGTAAATGTCACTTCTAGCTTGTCTATAAATACCAGTATTTTTATAATAGTCGAATCTCCATATTTGAACTTCCGACATAAGTTTATTAATTTTTTTCCCCTCTTTTTTCCTTGTATGAACCGCGGGTCGAGCAGCTGGTGAGTGAAAGTGAGAAACTGAGGATGAAGAAGCTGGAGGAGCTGAGCAAAAATATAGATTTCCTTAAATAAAATGTGCAAAATAACAATAATCAGGTTGGGTTTTGTGTGCTGTGATTAGGAACACTTTCTTGAATTTGGTATAGTTTGTGGTTTGTCTCTGTAATTCATTGGATTTTCTTGGAAGGTTTTCTGATTTAGGAAAGAATTACCCTCCAAGCAGGTTTGTCACTAAATACACATCAGCTTGAACCTTTGTATTGCTTCCCACAAGCAAATGTGGGTAATGCTTGTTCAGTTATAAAAGTTGGTTAGTCAACAGCCCTTGTGGACTAGGGCTATCTCTCCCTCTTTGCAAGGAGGAGATCTCGGGTTGGAGTCTTTGAACTCTTGAAGTATGGGGTTCAAGAGAAGGGGGAAGAGGGTTACCCCCAGTTGTGTAGCCCAAGGGCCCGTATGGGGCTCTCCTCAAGGACCCAAAAAAAAAAATTGTAATTAAATTGTATTGCTATGTATTTCCTATTGTATGAGTTCATATGCTTCCTATCTAGATCACCTAGTTGATGGTTCGCCAAGAATATTTACTACAGCATAATGTTGAAAAAGTATTTCAAACATTCTCTGATAAAGAGATGTAGCGAATGTAATGGACCATTTAGGTTTCTGATTGTTATTAGAACTTTGTTTCTTGTAAATGCTAAAAAGATGTATGATCATGCAATAACGTGCCACTTATAATGCCAGTTGAATGGAATGTAGGGAAACATTTATTAGAGAAGGAATGTAGATGAAGAATGTAGATGACAACAACCTTAACTTGACAGTTGTGTGAGAAATATTCTTGCTAAAGAACCAATTCCATGTTACTCGTTAATTTGATTGAAGCATTTCATGCTTTGTGGCTTAGAAGAGTTGTCCAAGTCACTGAAAATCATCAAGAAAGAATGGGGACAGATAAAATCTTTTTCACATGGAATTTATCATTTAAAGAACAAGAATGGGAGAGAGAGAGAGAGAGAGATTGCAATAAGTGATTCGTAATGATACAGAACAAAATCTACAGATTTTAAAACCTTCAACTCCAAGGCATAAAGTGCCTTAGGGAGTATTCAAATTAGAATATCATTGAAATAAAGATCCTGCAGCCCAAAGGTTCACAAACTGGGACAACAATGAGTAGTTTTGCAGGTTTAGAAGCTGTGTTTCCTTTATTCATATTGGGAAAGAAATTCATTCATACAACAGGAGAAACCTTATTGGGTCCACTAGTGGAGAAAGCATAGATAGAAGATGATATTTCAAGTGCATTTAAGGATTATAGGAATTTGCAATTGATCACCATTGTCAATCATATTTCTTCTTCTTTATTGTGTACGGAAAGTACAATATTTTGATCTGGGTAATGACCTCTAAATGATTTTGATTTCATCAAGAGGTGCTAATAAGACATCCAACTCTTAATGCCGGGTGTAAGAAGATGGAGGAGGATATGAAAGGAAGATTTGGAATCTCACAACAATTTGGTCCATTTTTTCTTTTCACAAATTCTCAGTGACGAAACAGAGGTTTTGGGTATATAGGTCTGTCGTTTTGGACTTTGCTCTGCAGGCATCAACCTGCAAAAATATATAAATAGTAAGTAATATATAAACATAACAAGCTAGACTTTTCATATCAGTTTTAAGCAATGAAGGTGAAGCTTTATGCAAATCATATTCAACTCAAACTATATAAAAGTTCAAGAGAACTCCAAGTCCTAGTTAATGTGAAAAATATTACATCAAAGTAAACACTCTTGGGATCTAGTTGGGACAAACACACTCACTTAGAAACCCTGCAACTGAAATTCAAATTTCACCTCAGGCTCTGTCACAATGATTTCCTTCAAATTACCATAATTAAATAAAATTAGATAAAGCATCCTATAAGGACACATGGGATTTTTACATGAGTACATATATCATGTCCTGAAATCGTTATCAATGGTGTCCTAGTTCTGGGCCTTTTGGTTTATTATATATCTTCATTTTTTTTTTATAGAGCACAAACAACTTCATGCAATGCATAAAGACCATTTACCTAATACTAATAGTAATGGCAATGGGAGTACAACCAGTGATAATTAATAATCAGAATCATCAAACACTGACAAAGAATCGTACAAAAAACAGAGCATATCTAAATAGATACTATGTTTACATATAGATCCCTACTTCCTTAACAATCAGAATCAGCAACCATTGACAAAGAATCGTACAAAAAACAATCTAAAACAAGTTCAACATGTAAAAGACGACAAAAATAGGCTTTGTACATGGTAATAAGTTTCAGACAGTACTAAACAGCTTCGAATATAGATGCAATTAAAGTTCTTAAATTTGATGAACAAGTGATCAGGGGAATTGGCTGGTAAACATATAAGGTAGTTTAGGCTATAATTAACAATTAGCTATTACAGGATTGCTCCAAGTCTGCAACTATCTTGTTTGGTTCCTAGAGAGGATGAAGCGCGCAAAAAGACTAGAGAGAATTTCTCAGTATTGCTTTCTTTTCTTCAGCATCTTGTTTTCCTTTCCCTAATCTTTCCCAAGAGCCAAACAGAAGGAAAAATGAAGAAGAGGACATAGATATATCCTTGTAGTTAGGAATTAGCAACAGGTAATAAATAATTCAAAAAAAGGCAAAAATTAACAATATATATATATGAGAAATTATTGGAGAAAATGGTTCTCTTGCCTCAATAGATTCCCATAATCTGTCCATTCCCTATATATGTTTGATATCTCCAAATTGAACTTGTGTTCCATTCTTTATTACTCTTAAGTTTCTCAAAAACAAAGCTGTGTTCAACATATAAGAAAAATAAACATTAATAAAATTGTGACCTTTTTGTCATTTTTCTAAAGAATCTGCAGAGACTTTTGATTCTCCGGCCGCAAGCTTCATCAGCTCCTCCACCACCACATCCATCTCTTCATCTCCTTTCTCCCTCATCCTTTCACTCAATTCTCTAGCTTTCCTCCTTAATTCCTTCCCTTGTTCATGCACCACCACTTCTTGGATCATCCTAGCAATCTCCTCCCTCTTAAGCCTCTCATTCTCTCTCTTAACCTCAATACCCACACCAATATCAACAACCAATTTAGCATTCAAGGGCTGGTCAAGGTGCATGGGCATGGCTATAATTGGGACACCAAACATCACTCCCTCTAGTGTTGAACTCCAACCACAATGACTCACAAACGCGCCAATAATATTACTTGAAAAATGACCTAGTATCTTTGCTTGTGGTGCCCATCCCTCCACTATCATCCCTCTGTCTCCAACTCTCTCTAGAAAGCCCTGTGGTAAGACCTCATGAACACTAATATTTCTCTCTTCTCCATGAAACCTCACAACCCATATGAAATTAACTTGGCTAAGCTCTAACCCATGAGCTATCTCTTCTATCTCTTCCTTGCTAAGGAAATACTCACTTCCAAAGGAAACAAACACAGTATCATCATCCTTCTTGTTCATCAGCCACTCCATGATATCTATATCATCAATATTAATATCTTTATTTACATGATCTTGAATTACAAGAGGTCCAACAGTCACAATCTTCTTCCCTACTAAACCACCAAGATAATCAACATACTGTGCTTCTATCTCTATCGACGTCTTGATCAAGACGATATCACAAGATCTTTCTATGCACTGAATGAACATGTCCTTGTTTGTAAGACCATTAGAAGTATCATACATGAACTGGGTAATTTTCTTACATTCATTTTCAGGGAAATTGAAAGCAGGAAAAGGATATAATTTTTCCATGCCATAATCAATATGATCAGCACAGCTGTAAAATAAGAAAGAACAAGTAGCTGCACTAGAAGTAAAGAAAAGAACGGCCTTGATATTTTCTTCATTAGCAGCTATAGGCACCCAGGGGTGTAAAAAGTCATATATGACAAGATTGGGTTTAAGGGTCTTGAGGATATCACAGAAGGCTGGTTTTGCAGCATCAAAAGCTGATTTGAGAGTGGACATGAGATGAGGTGGAAGGTCTTTGGTGGTGTGGTAGTGAGGAGGGAGGTCTTGTGGTGATGATATTGGAAGGTGTATATCTATGAGCTGTATTGAAGAGGAGACTTTGAGAGGAAGTGTTTCTCTTATGGGTTTTAGATTGATAGGTGTAGAACACAAATATATAAGGAAATTTCTGTGTGTGAGTTTCTTGGCTAGCTCTAGGAATGGTGATATGTGGCCATGTGCTAACCATGGTAACATTAGGATGCTTGGACTGTGCCCCTTGTTTTCCATGAATCCTCTCTCTCTCTCTCTCTCTCTCTCTCTAATCCTCTCTGTCTCTCTGTGTTTCGTTTGGTGGTAGTACAGAGGTGTCACTTGTGTACATATGGGCAGGGAAACAGAAAAAGACACCAGGAAGATTCCAACAACTAGCTGGAAGAATTTACAAAATTACATATTTGAAAGCAAATTATAAGTTTAAAAATGAATTTAAAACTATTTAAATATTTTAAAAAAAATTTATTTAAATTTTGTAAGTTACTTTAAGTGCCATTTTTTCCGCTTGAGACACAGGAGGATGATACTAACACAAACCGAAATTTGGCTAAAGCTCGCAGTGACTTTGATCAGCTCCTTCCAATTAATTGAAATATTACATGAACGATATTAGGAAAATGTCGGAGATCCCGTCTATGGGGTCCCTGCAGAACTATTAAGATTTAGGATAGGACCTTGGTCCAATGGTATGTAAGGTTAAAGTACTATTTTAGGATAAGACCTTGCTTAAAGTTCTAGTATGGGATCTTGTTTGTCAAAAGTCATATTTAGGCATTTTTTTAATGCATCCATTCTTATATATTAAAATTAAATTTTTAAATACCAAATTTATCATTTTCAATGCATTTTTAATGAATTTCACTCTACTGGTATTAATTTTACTGCCTTTTTTTTTTTTTTTTTTTATGAATTCCACTGCAGTGATACTAAATTTCATTCCTTTTTTTTTTAATGAATTTCACTGTATTTTTTATATGAATTTCACTTCATTTTTTTAAAAATAAAATTTACTGTATTTTTTTTTATGAATTTTTAGTATACTGTTGTTGATTTTCACTGCATTTTTTATTTTGAAATTTACAAGATTTCTTTTTATAAACAAACTAAGAGTTGAGAGGGGTAACCCTTTCTTAGAATTTACCCTTAAATAAATGCATACGGCTAAAAAACTATATGTATAAGCTTCTCCCCCAATATTCAGCCATTGCTTCACGAATTGCCAAAATCTACACAAAGTGGCCAGTCACCGATCAGAGCTCCCTACAATACATAACACAGAGAAGTCGTCATCAAATCTAATATCTCATATTTTATCTTTCTTCACAAGGGTTATTATTCGCTTCCATTGCAACCGCGGCTCGCATTTTGATGTAGTTCCCAACCAAGTGCTCTAATCGCCTCACCGGAGTTCGACGCTGCTTGGTGGCTATTACCGAAGCACGGCGTCGGCATTCTCTTCTTCTTAGCTCCATTATTCTTTGCCCATGTAATCGATACAATTTTGTATAGCAACTACCATTATCATTTCTCAACTGTGCTCTGAAACCTTAAATATGGGGCTAAGAGAGAGAAACCTTTTTCCAATCAAGATCAAAAGGACAAAATCAAATAGCTGTTAATCAAGATGAAGATTGATCATGTAAAGTTTGCGATTATGGATTCAAGTATGTATTTATGTTTATTGAATTCCGTATTATTATGATTTATGAACTTTATAATTCTTGGGCTTAATGTTGTTATTAATCATGTAACAACATAAAATTAACCGCTATGGGTGTCACAAATTCAGTACCATCACAGGCAACTTGTCAAGGAGAACAACTCATTGATACAGAGGCGCCGATCGAGCCGAAACAGATGCAGTGCTTAGCTACTTCGTGGCATCGACTTGATTAAAATGGAGAGACCAATTTTGAGCCCAAACATAAGAGAATGATATATAAAGAAAGTCCTTTCACATTAGGATTAGGGATGTCAATGGGGCGGGGCGGGCGGATTTTTGCTTTCCCAATCCCGTCCCGTGAATAAAAATCATTTCCCAAACTCGTCCCAATCCCAACTTAAAATGGGATGGAACGGGTCAAGAATTATGCGGGCGGGACGGGTTTTCCCATCGGGTTTAAGAAAATAATTAAAATATTTTTTAAACTTCAATTTTATTTTATTTTGGAATGAACTCTAATCATAATCTCAACAAATTTTGATTTCTATCTTGAATTATAGGTATTTGTAGTTAAAATATATATTTATACACACTAACTTGGTGAAAAGAATAGAAAAAAAATAGAAATGATAAAAATCTTAAAACACTAAATATTGTGAATAAATGGAAAATATTTTAGTATAATTATATATACATAGATATTCGGGGTGGGGCGGGTTGGAGAAGCCATATCCCATTCCCGTCCCAAACCCTATAGGGTTTTTAATTTTTTTTCCCAAACCCTATAGGGTTTTCAAATCTATTTCCAAAACCCTTCCCAATAGGGGCAGGGCAGAGCGGGTTACCCTTTTAACCCATCCCATTGACATCCCTAATTAGGATCCAGTCCAGACATACTTCTACTAGGGGCATAATTGTCTATTTTATATAGAAAAGATTTATTGCAAAAAGAATTTTTTGAAGCAAAAATCTCTAAATGAGAAGTTGAGGTCAATTTTTGCTTTTAGTGTTAGTAACTAAATTTTAATTTCAAATATGTAAAAGAACATCAAAACTTATTTATTAATATTAAATAAACTTGAGATAAGATTATATTTCTACCGTTTAAATTTTCTTTAAAAAAACACTATAGCAAGTTATGTCATGTGATATTATCACGTAAATAATATAACATCATATGGGTGAAGATTTCTATGGGGTTCTTAAGGGAATTTAAAAAAAAAAAAAATCCCCTCATAGGGTCTGAGATTTTCAACCTGTCAACTTCAAAGTATACTTCTTCAAGTAGAAAACTACTTCATTCTTCGATGTATACCTGTGCTAGGGTCACCCATCGAATTATGACTTCTTATGAACCTGTGGAATTTTTCATTTGGAAATGGTGTGCGATGGTGCGTTTGGACAAGAAGTGGATACTAGTCATGATGCTGTGTTTTCACTTTTGACCGAGGATAAAAAAAAAAAAAAAAAAAACCAGGAACATTATTGAATAAATTAAAATTTTGATTTTACCAATTAATGCATTCAGTAGATGTATTAGACTAGATGGTAATGTCACAATATATATCTATCTATTATATGAAGAGTAGTACGCTAATGAGGCGGTTATAGAATTCATTTCATTTTTTTATTTTTTTCTCTCTTTAATTGTCCCTTCTTCTTTATCCCTATTGGTTTTTATAGTATTCAAAATGAATGACATTATATCATTGGTCCCTAATTAATTGAAGTTTATATTTTCAAGATTCTTTATTGGTGTGGGTCCTATTTAAATTTTCTTTCTCTTTCCATAATTAATTCTTTTTCTATTTTATTTAGGAGAAAATACACTTTGCACCCCTATACTTTAGTCCAAAAACACTTTGCACCCCTATACTTTAAAAGTGAACAATCAGCCCCATGTACTTTCAACTTTCGCATAGGGATTTACGGCTTTTAAAAATGTGAGTAGATTATGAATTTACCCTTTGTAAATTCAATGTATAACCGGGCACAAAACTGCACAAATCTAGGTCGGGTTATCCCCAATTTCTTTGGTGCCCTAAATCCCCAAATTCTCACTAGAGAGGTAAATTCAAAATCATCGATACTCTCCGGCCATCTTCACCCACGGCGCAGGCGAACGAGATCCTCCCTCTGGCAAATTCGACGGCGCAGGCGCACTTCAAACAGCCGATACACAGCACCATTAGTGTTCACGACGGCTTGAATCTGGACCAATAGTGTTCGAAAATCTTAGAGCTTAAAGGGTTTGGTTTCACGACAGTAAAAAGGTAAGGGTTTGATTTAATTTCTATTGCAATTTGTTTGGTGATTATCAGTTTTGTATATTATCATCTTTTTTTTTTTTTTTTTTTTTCTGTATCTCTTTTCTCTGTACCAATCCTTGCTGGGTTTAGCTATGTGGTGTTTTCATCCTTTATAGGGTTGATATGGTCTCAAATGAAAGTGAAAGCTGACATTAAAGTTTGTTTTTTCCGTCAAACATTTTAGTGGTGTTTATTTTATGTTTAGATAAGGATTTAAATCAATAGAAATTAAATCAAAATCAAACCCTTATCTAAACATAAAATAAACACCACTAAAATGCTTGACGGAAAAAACAAACTTTAATGTCAGCTTTCACTTTCATTTGGGACCATATCGACCCTATAAATGATGAAAACACCACATAGCTAAACCCAGCAAGGATTGGTAGAGAGAGAAGAGATACAGGAAAAAAATATACAAAATTGATAATCACCAAACAAATTGCAATAGAAATTAAATCAAATCCTTACCTTTTTACTGTCGTGAAACCAAACCCTTTAAGCTCTAAGATTTTCGAACACTATTGGTCCAGATTAAAGTCATTGTGAACACTAATGGTGCTGTGTATCGGCTGTTTGAAGTGCGCCTGCGCCTTCGAGTTTGCCGGAGGGAGGATCTCGTTCGCCTGCGCCGTGGGTGGAGATGGCTGGAGAGTATCAGTGACTTTGAATTTACCTCTAGTGTGAATTTGGGGATTTAGGGAACCAAAGAAATTAGGGATTTTTTTTTTTGCTAAACTCATTTGAGTGGATATATTTGTAACCTGACAACCCGACCCAGATTTATGCAGTTTTGTACCCGGTTATACATTGAATTTACAAAGGGTAAATTCGTAATCTACTCACATTTTTAAACACCGTAAGTCCCTATGCGAAAGTTTGAAAGTACAGGGGCTGATTGTTCACTTTGAAAGTGCAGGGGTGCAAAGTGTTTTTGAACTAAACTACAGGGGTGCAAAGTGTATTTTTCCCTTTTATTTATTGTGAGTTTCCTCTACTTTTTCCCTCTCTCTTCTTAACTATTTTTTATTTTTTATTTAAAAAATTGATTCCAATATACTTTTAACTTTCTTTTTGTTGTTTTAACATTTTTGATTTTTTAATAATACATCCAAATTATTTTTTTTTTCAATTTCTTTATTTTTATTTTTTATTTTATATAATTATTCTTATGTATTAAAAAATATATATTTTAACCCTATAAATTTAGTTACGATTAAACGGTCAAGATCATATAATCAAAATATATTTTATACATTTATAATTAATTAGATAAAATTTTATTGATAAATACGGGTTTATGTTCGTTATACATATATATGTGTGTGTGTGTGTGTGTGTTTTTTTTTTTTTTTAAGGAATGAAAGTCAGCATATTGTTACATAAGATTATCTAAGCGTGAGGCTAAACAATCCATTAATTTAAGGACCATTCACCAGATTCTCATATAGCTAATGGTATTTTAAAAAATCAACTATTGGATTAGACAAACTTCTCATGCATTTCATAGTTGCCAAAAATCACAGTGATCTCACAATCAGTTTTCAAAATATAGTTTATGAAATACTCAATAGTATTTATCGTTGGATGTTGTAACAATTGTTTAACAGTTTGTATTTTAAAAATCGACTGTTGGATCAATGTGATTTTTGGCAGACATGACATACATAAGAAGATTATTTAATCTAAAAGTCGGTTTTTCAAAATATCTATCATAATGATAAGTGGTCCTTAAATTAATTTGAGGACCAATCCTTAGTGGATCATTTATGTACCGTAATATGCTAATATGATAGATAAATAACATGGCATGTCGAATTAACCACATAAATATGATCTCTTAACATGACATTGTCCCATACTCACATATGGAGTAAGTAATTATGCACCTTTAAAAGTACGTTATCTAAATTTTTAAGGTATAGTTTCACTCTTAATTTTCTATAACTAGAGTCTTATTGGTGAGTTTCAATTTTAATTTTTCGATATAGGTAAGTAGAATTAGAGGTTAGTTGTTAATGAAAAAAAGATAATAAATGGGCCAAAAATCTCAATTATGAGAAATTGAATTCAAAACCTGGTCCATGAAGGGAGATATCAACTACGGAACTAAAGTTGGTGGGGGAAATTGAGAAATGTGGTGGGGTTCAAGCTTCAATTAAACGGCGTCGTTGCAATGATCCATACACCGTTAAGTGAAATAAGTATGTGCCGAGAGAGAGAGAGAGAGAGAGAGAGAGAGAGAGAGATGGAGAGTGGCGCTGATTTGCAGGGAGTGGTAAACCCTAACAATGGAATACCGAAGGAGGAGAAGGAGGAGAAGAAGAAGAAGGTAGAAGAAAAGGCAAAGGTGGTGATAATAATGGGGGCAACTGGTTCAGGAAAGTCTCGGCTCGCCATAGACCTCGCTTCTCACTTCCCAATTGAGATCATCAACGCCGACTCCATGCAGGTGTATCGAGGCTTGGATGTTCTCACCAATAAAGTCCCCCTCCAAGATCAGAAAGGTTCCTTCTTTCTCTCTCTATATCTATTTATCTATCTATCTATGTGTACTGTGTATATATACACGCGCGCACACATATATTTTGAAATTCTTATGAACATGATGGTACGATGGTCCTCTTAATTCTGAGATGAAGGGCCAGATTGATGAATAGGTTGGTTTCATACAGGGGCGGAACCAGGATTTTACCTCAAGGGGGCCAAAGCTTTAACGTAGGGTTATAGTCAGAAATGCTAATAAGGTGCACCTTGCCATTTGTAGAACAGATTTTGAAAAACCGACTGTTGGATTAGATAATCTCTTTTTCTTTTTTATGTTGGCCAAAAATCAGGGTGATCTAACGGAAAAAACAGACTGAAAAAATGGTGATATTTTGAAGAACAAAAAAGACTTAATTTTTCTCTGGGACATTTTTCAAAAACCAACTGTTGGATCACTGTGATTTTTGGCGGGAATGAAAAGCATAAGAGGAGTATCTAATCCAACAGTTGGTTTTTCAAAATTTATTTTGCAACTGCCCCTATGAAAACCGTCTCATGCACCTTATATTAGCATTTCCAGGATAAAGTAGACATTTCCCATACGAAAATGGTGAAAAATACTCATTTTTATAATGTAATTTCATAAAATTTTAGGTTCAGAATCACAATATCATAAAATATGCATCAATTAGGGGGGCCATGGCTCAGATTGTTTGTATAAAATATGCATTGTATTATATAATATACATAGGCTATTGGTAGTTTGCTAAACTTGGGGGGGGGGGGGGCAGGGCCCCCCTTCCTATACTCTTCATTCTGCCACTGGTTCCATAGGAGAATTGAACCAGTGTAGAATTTGATGAGTAATTATGTTTTAATGGAATAATTAGCATTGCTCACATATGTGATTATGTATATATGTGTGTATACATCTTGTTTCTAAATTTCTTTGCCCTTTGTTTGGTTGTTGAGGGAACAGAAGGAGAAACGGGAAGGGAAAGAAAAATTTTGAGTTTTTTTATTTTTATTTTTATAATTTAGGAAAATTACATTTTGGCCCCTACACTTTAACAAAAAATATTTTGCACCCTTATCTATATTTTCACACACTTTGCTCTCTGAAGTTTCATCAAGTGATACTAAACACTTGTTTGTTGTTCAGAACTAAAAAAATTTGAACAACAATTGCTAATGTGCCGCCCATGTGATTAATTTATCATTATTTTGAGACGGTTGTACATCTTTTATGGATGAAAATATCATTATTTTAGGTTCCATACTCAATAATCCATCATACGATTTTTTTTTTTACTACATTTTTTCAACAACCAAACATAGTCTTTATGTTACATTTGGTTTTATTTGCTGTAGGAGTACCGCATCATCTTTTGGGGACTATCAGCCCATACGTCGAATTTACATCAAAGGATTTTCGGGATTTTGCAATACCTGTAAGTTTATTGTTTTTTGCCATAGGGCACACTTTTTTATTTTTTATTTTATTTTATTATCACGAACTTGATGCATTCTAGAATTGTGTTAGGTTGTTAAATTTTAGGAAGGTAATAGTTTTTATTTTTGGGAGGGGCGGGGGACAGAAATCCTCTCTTATGTAAATAAAATAAATTTCGAAATCAATGTTTGTTGGTGGCTATCAATTGACAACTTAGAAAGCCATCCTGCTTCAGCATAGATTTCCTTAGGTTAACTGGGATGTGACTCATAATGGGAGAAGTAAATTTAGTTGGTGCCATCAAAGATTACATGATTATGTAGTTTAACAAGGGCTAACCAAGCTATTGTATTGGAGAGATATGATGTCATTTGATATAAAAGATAATAGATTGTGAGGAGTTGGAGATGAGGGCAATCTATGGCATTAGACTCTGCCTCGCTGATGATTAGGGTAGGATGTGCTTGGAATAAACTCTACTTCAGCGTTTTTGAGTCAGTTAGAGAATGTATAGTTTGAAATCTCTTACCAACAAGGAGAAGTAAGCCTTTAACTGCGTAAATGACGTTTTATTTTATTTTTGATAAGCAGCCAGAAAATTTAATAGGAAAAATAAAGAGGAGAAGATGTCTTACCTTATGAAGATGAAAAGAAACAAATACATTCAAAACCCAGCCCTTCTACCAAACAAAACTAAAACCCATAAACACGCACTACCGCCTAATTTTCCAATATGAAAAATGAAGGAAAACCCTTAAATTCTTTAAACACTAAAGCCCAAAAAGAACTAAAAAAAAAACTTTATCCCATAAACCTAGAATCAGTTTTATCATAAAAAATGAGAGCATTCCTTTCTAACCAAACCACACCCCCTCCCCAAAAAAGCTAAAACTGCGTATCTCCATAACACTATAGCCCTTGTAAAACTCCCAAGAATCCGAAAGTCAAGATCCAACATTGCCAAAGAAGTGACCGTAGTCGGGTAACACATATCCGTTATCTGGAACAACCTCTGCCATAAAGCCATAAGCAAAGGACAATGCAAAACAAATGATCCAACCTCTCATCATTACCCCTATACATCACACACCACTAAGGGAAAAAAGTTATGCCAGGATGCATTCTTTGCACCAATTCGCTGGTATTAATTTTCTGATGAGCCACAACCCAAACACTTGAACTTTCGAAGGCACATTTGCTTTATACATTGGATTAATTCTACATCCCACCTTATTCTAAATTCTCAACCCACCATGTGAAGATGGTGTTCAAGTTCATTAGAAAACCACAAGAAAGGGAAAAAAATTTCATGGTTTGTGGATGCATGGAGACGTAATATTCTCGAGGATACATCCAAGAGACTTTATCACTAGCACCAGTTGGCATCTTTTGAACGTCCAAATGTTTCTAACGAGATCATTATTCAGAGACGAACATCGAGGAGGAAGATCAAGTTGTACTTTGAGATGAATGCAATAAGAGCTTCCTGGCTTTCAACTATAGCTGTTGAACCTCTTTCATTTTCAACATCTCTCTCTTTTCACTAGCTTTTAAAAAACTGTCTCATTTCCAAAACTAGAAAAAGCCCTATTCTCTAATGAGAATAAACCTTGGAAAACCTAATTTTAGCGAATAATACTAGAGAAGTTCGTATCGTTGGTTGACTCAAACCACCCCTAAATATACAGCAATTATGAGAATTGTAGTTTTACTAATGCCATTTTTCATTAAATTTGTCAACAAGAGTTACCTATTATGTTATGTTCGATTGTTGGGAATTTTTAGGATTAAACAAGAATACTTGAAATATTATTGTGGCCAATCCAATATCAAAAGCTTTACCTGTTGTAAAATTTGATTTTTTTTGTTTGTTTATTTTCCCATGTATACTTAGCAATTAATGAAGTACTTAGGAAACTTTGATAGTCTGGAGGTGGTGTTTACACTGTCATCTCACTGACTGGATTAAGCTAGTAAGAAGATAACACATGGCAAAATCTGTGTTCAGTAGAAATATGGTTGGTACAATTATGCAACTTTTGACTAAAGAAGTGCCATAATTGATAATTGAGATAAAAGGATTTTTGGTCAGAGACATGTACGATGTTTGGGGGACGTGTTTACTCAACCAACATTGTGATGATTTAAAAAATTCAGCCCCAGATAGAGTGGATTATTTCATCAACCACAATTGTTATAGTAGATGGTGTTGCAACCAATGAAATTAGATCTATCAGTGAAAGCATAGAGGAATATTGATGTAGGATGTTTAGGGACGATATCAAGATTGAGGGTAGTAGGCTTTGTATATTGTTTAAGGTAGGAATAGGGTATTGTTTAGTGCAAGACAGTGGCTGGAAATAAAGGGAAAACCTGCTGAAAATTCTAGATAGTGTGGGTTTCTGGTTGTGGAATCAATTATTTTAAGGCTTGCATTCACTCCAAGGAGATTGATGGAACTCATGTGCTCTCTACTTATGGAAATTATTCATCTTGACTCTCATTCTATAAAGTTGAAGATGAAAAAACTGGGGAAGAACATGATTGAATAAAGATATGGCAGCAAAGAGACTCTTGGCACCCCCATTACTTGGAAGTTAAGAGCTTCTGAGTTGGAACTATAATTAAAAATTTATATTTGGAGTCATAACAATAAGATTTACAATGCATATAGCAGTTCACAATCTGAAAAACTTGTTTGTACCTTTTTGTATTTCTGCCCTCAGGCCCCTTTGTTTAGTAATGGTGTTGTTTTCTTGTGTTTCCATAGTGATTGTGCTTAAGTTGGTGCACTGCAGTTTCATTTTCTCCCTTCTGCTTATCATTACATATTAGCATTTGTGTGTATTTTTCTTCTTTACTCAACAATTGGATTTTCAGATCATTGATGACATATTGTCCCGCAACTGCTTGCCGGTCATTGTCGGTGGTACAAATTACTATATCCAGGTTTGTTACTGCTTCAATTTGTCATTTCATTGTAGCTGTAATTTAGTATGTAGTTGTTTCTCATGTGCCTCATGCTCTTTGAATCTATTTTGCTCTAGTTAATTCATCATGGTTCAAAGTCTCAGACGCGGACTTTCCAATTTGTCTAGGGCGAGATGCTTTAAGCCTGAAATAATATTTAGAAAAATTTTAAAAAACATATTAACACACAATATGGTAAAACATCAAAAAGGCGCTAGCGTTGTACAATGAATATGTATAATATTTGAGTTTTAGATATCCAATACAATTCTAAAATAAATATATTTTAGATATCCAATTCAATTCTAAAATATATATTATATCTACACATAATTTTTTTTATTTATTTTTAATATAATTTTATCTCTCTTTTTTGGAATAAGGACCATAATTATCAATTTAGTTGAATAAAAGTTATAAAGACTCATGTAATTTATATTAAAAAATTGAGTAACTTATAACTTTTTGAAGTGAAATGATCTTATCAGCATTTGTTGACTTTGTTAAAGTTAGAAAATGCTCCATGGCCATTAGATCTCGGTCATGAGGTGAGATCTAACGGCCATGGAGTGGTTGCTAACTTTAACCAAGTCAGCAAATGCTGATAGGATCATTCCTCATTTTTTAAAAGGGTATAATGGTTATAAAAGGTACATAATTAATTTTTGTATAAAATTAATTGCTAAATTATAATTTTTTAAAAAGGGTATAATTGTTAATAAAAAATACGTAATTATTTTTTAATAGTGTTGGGTAAGTTTCATAAATAAATTAAAAATAATATAAGAAGTCCTTTTTAAGAATAATAAAAATAGTAAGGCTAAATTTGTAAATCACTTATGGTATAATATAAGCTCAAACATATCAACTATCGAGAACTTTCCCCATTCCCATCTTTCCCATTTCGGCGCACACATCAACCGATGTGAGAGAGAGAGAGAGAGTGAGAAGAGTAGGAACTGTGGTCCTGCTTGAGAGTTTTCTGATGGAAAGGAAGAACCAGTAGAAGAGGAATGGGTGTAGATTGAGTGCGGCTGGATTTGCCTGCTGCTGAAATGAAAAATGGGTGGAGAATCGACTGGATATGCCGGAAATAAAGAACCAGTAGAAGAGAAATGGGTGTAACAACATTTTGTTCATCTCGGCCGAGATGGATGATACTCTTTCCTTCATCCAGTTCTTCAACTCGTTAGAATTTCTCGTATTGTTAGCCTCCTAGACTTAGACAAATCATCTGAGTGACTCGGGCTCATCCCATGCTTTGAACCGTGTAATTCACAGACAATGATGTACAGGATAAATTGCTATTTTTTTAATAATATAAAATAACATAATGTTACTGTAAAAATGAAAGAAAACTCATGAAGTGGTAGCGAATGAATACATACTAATGAGGTGATTCTTGTAGGAACCACATAGCGATAGCAAAGCGATCAATGAAACAAAAATTTTCACCTTTTCGGCTATTGATAAAGATATAATAGTTAAAAAACTGACAAGAAATATCAACATAATTAATTTGACAAACACATAAATATCAATCTCAGGAAAATAAAATAGACTAAATTTAACAAAGGAAATAAAACCAAATAAAATTATGTGCTTTTAGAAGGATGTAGAAGGAAAATACACGAAAATTAGTTTCATCTTTGATAGAGGGAAGTCCTATTAAAATTCTCAAATTCCTATCACTAGCCTGTCAAACACCTAGCAAGTAGAATAATAATGATGGGGAAGGATCAAGAAAGGTCAGGTGATGGAGATTCTAAATAAAAAAATAAAAAAGAAAAAGAAAAAAGGAAAAATAATATTGGAAGGACAAACCTGGCGATTGTGGTCAGCAAGGTTTCCAAGAGAGTGGAGGATAGCCTGCTACATGAAATACGTACTCAAAAAAATGATTGAAGAACTGTGAGTGATTGTAAGTACCAGTTTGATGAACTTATGCTGCTGGAGCATGAAAAATTAAGTAGATGATGTGTTTGATACCACTAATTTAATGCAATTGAGTGAGATGAAGAAGCGACTAACAAAAGCATTGAAGGTAGCTTTCGATAGACTGCAGTTGCAATGTTGCACAAAATGTTCTCCAAAAAGTGGGCGTGATGGAGAATTCGACACAGTGATGGAAGGGAAGCTTGAAGAGAATCTTGAGGCAAAGGAAAGTAAAAACCATTGTGTTGCATCAAGTTTGTAATTTTTTGTTTTCAAGCTCTTTTATCCAAGTATCCAACTTGAGGAACGATCTAGTGGACTTAACCCTGCCATAAAGTAATGAAACTCATTAGTGGCAACAATTCATTTTGTAGGAAAGCCAATCTCCCTAATAGGGAGCAATACCATCTGTTGTCCCAAGTTATATAACCCTAGAGGGGGTGAATAGGGTTTTGGCAAACTTTAAGCAAAAAATTACCAAATAAAATTTATGGTCCAATTAATTTCAGCAGAAGCACAAATATATAAACAATTAATTGGAAATGAGAGATAGAGTTATAGAAATCAAACACTATGATTTTTACGTGGTTCGGACTCCGCCTACATCCACTCCTTAAGCATCAAGCTCAAGGATTCCTCAATTCACTATGGATTACTCCTTCAAGGTGGAGAAACATTTACAACCAACAATCTTTTTTCACGGTGGAAGATTAGCACCAACAATCTTCTTTAATGACAGAAGATAAGCACCAATGCTACCAAAGCATTCAATCTCACTCAAGCTTGATTTTGACCAACAAAATCCAAGCTCCACAAGGGTTACAACCCAACCTTTAGCTCACAAGATATACAAGATTTGTTTGTGTATAATAAATGCTTCAATAAGCTGATTTACACAAGTACAAGCTCAACTAATAGCTTCTCAAATGATTAAATAGAATAGCTCAAAGGATTTGTAAGAGAAAGCTTTGAATGATAAATGCTCACAATGAATGCTCTTAATAATATTGGATTGATAGTAATAAATGAGAGCAATACCTCTATTTATAATGAACTAAGTCTCAAATGGCTGCTTGAAATCCCCTTGAATCTGATTGGAGAAAAGGGGTGCAACAGGCCACATTTAATGCTTCATTTTCTAAAAGAGGAAAGAGCCGTTTTGTATTTGCAGAAGAGTTAGTCGACTAGACCAATGTGTTAGTCGACTAGCAACTAAAAATTTCAAAGTATTTAAACTTCCCGGGCACGGTTAATCGACTAGGCAAAACCAGTTAGTCGACTATCTCTGTAGAATTTCTTAGGAAAAACTTTATGGGCTCAAAAGGGGTTTGTCGACTGGACAAAAGGGGTTAGTCGACTAGCATTGCTGCATTTCAAAACTTTGGCTACCGCTGTGCTTTTAGTCGACTGAACAAGAAGGTTAGTCGACTAGAAGACAAGTTAGTCGACTATCTTCGATGTTTAGTCGACTAGACGTAGATTTCTCAAAGTCTTGGCTACTGGATCATGTTTAGTCGACTAGACTAAAGGGGTTAATCGTTTAGGTATGCTCTTGAGCCAATTTTATGATATTCTTAAGTCCAAATCAACCATCAACATGTAAGCTAGTTAACTAAGAATTCAAAGGCATTTTTGACTTAGTTTCAAAACGTTTTGCAAGATTTCAAAGGTCTGTATGCTAATGCAATATGAGCAAAACTTTTTGTCTTGGAGCTGTGCAAGGTTAAGCACTTGAGATGCCTTACATATAATTCCTAATACAACTTGGCTTCAAAATATCTTCCAAGGAATTGACTTCAAGTTGATCTTCATAGCCTTCATGAGCTTTAGATTTGAGCAATTTGCACAATGAATTTGCTTGTGATATGTTGATGAGTTCCAACAAGATATGTCTTTGATTCTAAAGAGTCACAACACTTTAACCATATGTTAGTGATTAAAGTAATGTTTGTTTATCATCAAAATGTGGTCAACGGAATTGGCCTTAGGGCTAGCAACCTCCCCCTTTTTTATGATGGCAAACCATTACTTTGAAAGCATATAAATATGAAAGAGCATGAGCTCCCCCTCAAATTTTCACAAAATGCTATGGTTAATTTATCAACATATACAACAAAGCATCAAAGCATATGATCATATTTATCAAAGTATTTCTCCCCCTTTGTCATCACAAAAGGGAGAAAGAGATAACATTTGAGATATAAGCAACAATCATAATTTAAATTCCATTGGTCTAATCTACCAAGTTCACGCCGAATTGTGCAAAAACGATCCTTTTGGAGAGGTTTCGTGAAGATGTCCGCCAATTGATGGTTCGTGTTTACAAATTCTAGTTCAACATCTCCCCTTTGCACATGATCACGAATGAAATGGTACCTAATTTCAATGTGTTTTGTGCGTGAGTGTAAGCATGGATTTTTAGAAATATTGATTGCACTAGTGTTATCACACTGAATTGGTATGTGATTGAAAGTGATCTTATAGTTTTCAAGTTGTTGTTTCATGCATAGAACTTGAGCACAACAACTTTCAGCAGCAATGTATTCCGCTTCGGTGGTAGAAAGAGTAACCGAAGTTTGTTTCTTGCTAAACCAAGAGACAAGCGAGTGGCCGCGAAAATGACAAGTGCCACTAGTGCTCTTCCTATTGGTTTTACAACCGGCAAAATCAACATCCAAATAGCTTACTAAATTAAATGAAACATGCATAGGAAATAATAAGCCCAAATTATGAGTTCCAATAAGATATTTGACTATGCGTTTAACGGCTTGCAAATGGGAATCCATGGGATTGGCTTGAAATCTAGCACATAAGCATATACTAAACATGATATCCGGTCTACTAGCGGTTAAGTAAAGAAAACTACAAATCATACATCGATATAATTTTTGGTCAACTTTTTTACCATTTTCATCAATGTCAAGCTTGGTTGAAGGGCTCATTGGGGTTGGACTAAACTTTTTTACCATTTTTGTCTTTGAGCTATGCAAGGTTAAGCACTTGAGATGCCTTACATATAGTTCCTAATACAACTTGGCTTCAAAATATCTTCAAGGAATTGACTTCAAGTTGATCTTCATAGCCTTCATGAGCTTTAGATTTGAGCAATTGCACAATGAATTTGCTTGGGATATGTTGATGAGCTCCAACAAGATATGTATTTGATTCTAAAGAGTCACAACACTTTAACCATATGTTAGTGATTAAAGTAACGTTTGTTTATCATCAAAATGTGGTCAACGGAATTGACCTTAGGGCTAACACCATATATCAACCACTTACTCTTGATGATGTATGAGGTCTAGGGCTCTATGGCAGTGATACTATAAATTTATTAATGACACGTAGCAAACACCCAAAGCCCAAGCTTATGCTTTATTATAGAAATATAAATATTACTTTAGCAATTGTCCAATTGAAGTGCCGAAAGCCGTGCATTTTATTTTTTTTATTTTTATTTTTTTCTGGTATAAATCTTCACCTTTTGGGTGGACATTTGGTATTGGTGTTAATGTCAAGCCAATGGGTGATTGCTGCGACCAAACCACTGTTGGAAATTTCCAATACTTTGCCTATAATTGCATCCATTTCATCTATACTAATTTGTTAGACAAGAAATGGTTAACATAGAATATTTAAAACACTTGGATGTGAAGTGTAATATCAATTATTGTGTTAATCTTATTTATTTATTTATTTTTCGGTTAAGAAAGATCATCTATTGTTTAAGTTTTTCTGTAGGAAATTTTGTAAAATGGGCTTGCATAATGTACTGTCATAACTGGTCAATGTTCACCATATGTTCTTATACTGAACCTAAAATAAATATTAAATTATTATTGGTGCATACACTTGGTTATACACACACAGTCACACACACACTAGATTCCTATAAAACTCATGGATAGGAATTTAGGATTAATTTCAACTTAAAGACTGAGATTAATCCTAATATTTAAAATCAGTCTGTTGGATTAGGGTTATGAGTTAAAATATTGTCTCTTTAGAGAGAAAACGGTGGGGTGGGGGGAGCATGGAGGTCTTGTGGATTGTTTTCTGCACTGTTTTCAAATATTAAAGCATGGTAGAACATGTTGTAGATAGACATGTTAATTTTGGCTTCAATCTATATGAAGCCCTATAGGTGAACTTTTATATATTCGTACTGATGGGTTTGGATACACACTGATGTGAATCAAAAATCAGAATCACAAAGAAATCATGATAATTTGAATTGACTTTGAAGAACAATGCTGGAAATACAGAAGTATAGCAAGAGCAGAGGTTTTCTACTTTGTTTTTGATCTAAACAGATCTGGAAAATTATACAAATGACATAAAACTGACTCTTTAACTCTCTAACTACCTAACCAGCTGTTTATGGACTCCTAACTAGTGCTAACTAACTAATATGAGAGATATTAGAGTTGCATCAGATTCCCTCTCTTAAAGAAACTTGCCCTCAAGTTTCAGCTTCCAAATATTGTAGCAATAAAGTCAAATAGCCCATCAAGTGTTTTGAAGATCTTAGTCCTCTTGTAAACATGAATACTTTTAAGTCTTGACAAATGCTGCCACATACAAAGTTTTATCTAACTGTAATCTTGTAGAATCTGTAAATGCTTCATCTTTGTCCATATCCATGTCTCTATATCCCGTGTATCACTTATACTATCAAGGCTTCCACTCTCATAAACTACTATACTATTAGCCCCCATTTCACCCATTGCTAACTCCAAGTGTTCATCATCACTTTCTTCATTGTTATCATCTTGTTCTTCACTTAAGGATTTATCATAAAGTAATAGCACTTCACTTGGTTTATCACAAATTGGTTGTACTTTTTTTAAAGCATCAACATATGGCTGTAACAAGTCACGAACAGCACAAAAACTCCCATTTCCATCTCTTTTTATATATGAATTGATACAACCCATTATATATGTTATTGGTTAAAGTTGGTTAGTCATTGTTTTATGTTTCATTTGGACAATAAAGTGTATCCGAGCTCTCCTTGGGTTTATTGTGTACATCCTTAAAGGGTCAGCTTACTAGTGTGTTAGGCAGTAATGTTAAAAAAGCCCGTGGGCTCTGCCTACCTGAGCCTGGTCCATTATTTTTGGAGCTCGGCCCTACCCTGATGGAAGATGGGTTGGACTTGGGCCTTCGGGTAGTGGCCTGGGTTTCCCAGCCTGGCCTGAATAGCCCTAATCATATTTATAAAAATATGAGAGACAAAACTTACAGAAGTTATTGCTGTAGGGAAAAGTTACTGGTTTTTCAAGCAGGTCTCTCTATTATACCATCTACGGAAAAAGTTACTGATTTTTCAAGCAGGCCTCTATATTATACCATTTACCTATTCTGAATTTTTTGACACATGAACGCTTTAAAGTGTCTCCGTATCCTACGTTTTGGGATTGAATGGATTTCACAACTAGACATGTATTCACACCCGATGCCCATGCCCGAGTCCATGTAACATAGCATATGTATTACTGAACTCATTGGTACATTATTTTTCAACATAAAAAAAACCATTGGTACATTTATATAAAAGATCATCCCATAGGATTTTATATGGATAGCCCTAATCAACCTGTACACAACAGGTTCTAACACGTTTTATTATTTCAAAACAATGTAATGGAGGTTTCACTCCAAAGTGGAAGAAGAAAGGGATGGAGAAGACAATCTACAAGGCCTCCAAGCTCCCCCCCCTTTTCCCCCCTCTCCTTCCTGTCTCCTTCGGTCTCTAAAGTGAAATGTTTTAACTCAACCCTAATCCAACAGAGTGTTGTTTGGGGATTTAGGTCTATTTAATCACAGCCTATAATGTGAATTTAATCATAATCATTTATTTAATAAGGATCTAGCGTATGTGTTAACCAAGTATACGTACTAATAATAATGTAATATTTATTTTAGGGTCTCTAAAGTTCTCTTCCTCTCTGACCATTCTCACCATCTACGCGGAAGTTTATTAGTATTATTATTATTATTTTTCATGCAAGATTTCAATATCATCTTCAAATTAATAGTTTCTGTAACTTCCCTTAAGTTCACCTGGAGCCAACTGTCTGTCCGACAGGCTTTTGTTGATTTTTGTGCATGTAAATTAGAGTTCTCTTGTTGCTATTTTGATGTTTCCAATTTCTTAATCTTGGCATCTGCAAAATAATCTACACTTGGATTTGGGGATTTTGAAGTCATATATCTGTGGTAGTCTGGTAGATCAGATAACATTGTTGTTTCTTTTGCTTTCTATCTGTTGTAAGGTGATTAATTCTGCATTTCTGTTTATACCAATTTATAAATTTCTTATCCTTTTGGTTTCTTTGTTTGACTGTAATTAGGCTCTTGTGAGTCCATTCCTTCTTGATGATTCAGCAAAAGATATGGAAGAAAGCTGTTTAAGTGACCATCTAGGTAAACAACGAACATGTTGCTTTCAAATTGTTTACTTGCAATTTATATCCTCTAATATTTGCTAATATTCACAGGAGATGATGAAGTTGAATTCAGGAGAGAATGTTTTGATTATAGTTATGATTGTCTTAAAGACCTTGATCCAGTGGCAGCTAATAGAATTCATCCAAATGATCATAGGAAGGTAAGGGTGTTGATTAATTACTTATTCTTTAAAAATCAAATGGGAATTTGTTATATATTTTTCTTGTTGGTCTTAGCTGGGTGTCCTGCCTGTTTCAATATTCCCAATTAATTTTTGGGCATGACTGAATAGCTTGAAAGTTTTCTTGCTTGACCATGATTTTCTGTCCCAGTCAAATTTTGGTCTGGGCCACTGGTTGCATCATTAAAGCCAATTTCAGTCTGTCTGGATTATATATTATGCAACTTAACATATTTCTATACGTTCACTAGCATATTCTTATATAATGAGGGAAAGAAATACATATATGACTTATCTAATATTTAGTTTTTATGTTATGGATTAATAAATTTATTCCTAACTCAACAGCCATGTGTTATCATCTTTGATTATATGAAAAAGTAATTTGTGCCCAAAAATGGCTCATTAGCATTTTGGTATCAGTTTGCTTTGTAGCAATTTGTAGTTGTCCAAAAGTGAAAAATTTTCCTTTGTTTAGATGAAGTTGGTTTATAGAAAAATTTGTTAGGAAGGGCTTAAGGGATTTTGCTAATAAGGCAAGGTTTCAAGTGGTGTATGAATTGAGAATTAGATTTTGGGAAGATGTTTGGTGTGGGGAGGTGACACTTAGGGAGGAATTCCCTTTAGTTTTATGACATTGCAGTGTTAAAAGAGGTTTAGACCTTTGAGTGTATAGTCTGGACCGGGAATGTGATGGTTTGGAACATTGCTTGTTGTGGAACATTATTTTTGTTAGAAACTTTCATGATCGAGAGCTAGAAAGATGATCATATTTTTTTTATAGGCTCTATTAAGTAACAAAGTCGGTGGATCATCTTCTCCTGCATTGTAAAGTAGCATATGAGCCGTGGATACACAATTTTGGTATGTTAGGGTGTAATTAGGTTTTATCTCAAATAGTTTTAAGGGAAAATTACAGTTTGACCCCTTCAACTATCACCAATTTACACTTTGTACCTCTATAGTTTTAATTTGAACACACCGATTCCTTGTAGAGTTATAGTTTTGATTGGTGGTACTTTGTACCCTTGTACCAATTAACCATACCCTTGTGCCAATTAACCATTTGATTCTTTTGCTGAAAAGTGGTAGTAGACTTGTTATTTTTAAATGGGGTATTTATCCTAGATTTCTATTGGATTTTCAATTATATTGAAGAAGTTTCTTGATTTTTTTCAATATACATAAAATTCACAATAAATAATATATTTTGAGAAAAATTATGAAATTTCACTGATATGCTTTTAGATACATTAGCTATCTATGATAAATACTGCATGAAAAGATAACAAGCCTAACACCATTATTTAGTCAAAGAATCAAATAGCTAACTGATGGAAGGATGAAAAATGACACAAATCAAAACTATTGGGGGTCTATGTGTTCAAATTAAAACTATGGGGCCGCATAGTGTAAATAAAAAATTGTAATTTTCCTTAGTTTTAAATCTATTGAGGGTTAGTGACAATACTTTTGTTCTATCGGTTTGGAAGATGGTGCTGCACGTAATTTTTTTACTCTTTGGAATGAAAGGGACGTAATTTTTTTACTCTTTGGAATGTCTCTCTCTCTCTCTCTCTCTCTCTCCTAATTTATGATTATTGAATATTTAACATATTAAATGGTTTTGCATTTTATGTCTCTGTTTAGAATTACATGCAGTGCCCATGGATTATTGGGGGTTTACGAACTTTCTACATTTCAATTAAGAATGTAGACAAAAGTATTTAATGCTATAAACTTACAAACTTTCTACATTTCAATTAATAATGTACTTTGCACAAGTTCAACTATGTACTTTTATTCTTTAACTATAGATTATAATGTATGATATGTTGGTATATCATTTAGGTTTTAAGTTCTACTTGTGTGAATTTCAAGAAATGATAAAATCTCATCTTCAGTGGAAATTTTTTTCACTTTCTTTTAGATTTTGAAAAAAGTAATGATAATAATGACAAAAATAAACAGTCAGATCCTAAGCACCTCAGAGGGAAGGATATCATGTGGGGGAGGTAGAAAGCAAATGAGAGCTTTTAAATGCTGCTTTTCAATTATAAAGTATCATTATATGCATAGTTTAATGAGTTGTTTCCAGGAAAAAGGGTTCCAAAAACAGTTTTACTATGCACATGTTGCAAGTATCACTTGTATTGTATTATGTTTCATACCATATACTCAAGATGCTATAAATATTGACAATATGCATTGTTTTGATGTGCAAGGTATAATATCAGTATGATATTTTGTACCATAAGATATTAATAACTATGTGGACATCTCAACAGAATGGAATGCATATATTTGTTCTCTCATGAAACTTTTCATGCAAGATATCCCAAATTTTGTTTGCTATTCCTCTATTGGAGCAGTTTGCCCTTGTAACTGTTGTGAGAGTTGTATTTTCCTATGGCATATTCTTTACGATATTATTTGGATAACACTAGATTTGGTCTAAATTCTTGCAGGTTAATCAATATCTTAGTTTGTATGCTCGCTCTGGCGTTCTCCCTAGCAAACTTTTTCAGGGAAAGGCCATGGAGGTTTGAATCCTTATTGATCTGTATCTCCGTGATTATATTTGCGTCCTTTTAAATTTTGGGACTTTTTTTCTTTCCTTTGAGAAAGCGGTTTTGATTTGGAGACAAACTTTAAAGTACATGTGATTTTATCTCTTATGTGTTCACCTTTGCTGTAATGCACCGAATTCTTCCTCCCTCTTTCATACTTTGTTGGCGCATGCGCATGTGTGTGCATAAGTGTGTGTTTGCTCTATGGGAGTGTATTTCTTCACTAGTCTATTCTGATACTGACATTATAGCTACGCATAGACAATTAGAAGTCCAATAATTGCAAACTTATTAGACGAATTACCAAGAAAATACAAACTTTTAAGATGCCTATAATATCCTGCAAATGTTAATATTCCTATCAACTATTTTTCTGGGTTAAGTAGGTTCATGGTTTAACTTATTTTCAATTGGCAAAATTTGAACTACTTGTGTTGATCAAATAACCATTGAGATATAACATTTTTTTTTTTTTAAATAAAAAAATTTGTGATATAGAAAAAATCTTAGCTTGCTCTTGAGTAATGTTCTAAACTTGAATGTGGCAGGGCAGAGTTGGGGTCGAGTTGATAATTTCAGATACAATTGCTGTTTTATCTGTGTGGATGCATCTCTTCCTGTGCTGGACGAATATGTGGAGCGTAGAGTTGACTGCATGATTGATGCTGGTTTACTTGATGAAGTCTCTAACATTTACCACCTGAACGTGGATTATACTCGAGGTTTGCGGCAGGCTATTGGTGTCCGGGAATTTAAGGATTTTTTGAGAGTTTACCTTTTCAAAGATGGGAATGATATAAACAAAGATTTGACTGATGGATCCAACCTCCAGGAGTCAATAAACAAGGGTGAGAAAGAGGATATAAGGGCAATCCTGAATTCCTCCAATGATAACCAGCACAATGTTATATTAAAAGAAGCCATTGACAAAGTAAAAGCAAACACCCGAAGACTTGTTCGTCGTCAAGTAAGCATTATTTTCACTTAACCTAATGCTTTTCTTAGACATGTTTGTGCTGAAAGATATATTATATTTTTTTATAATTTAGTTAAATTTCAGAATCAATAGCTGTAGAAAAATTCTTGGAATTTTCTAGAACTTCTTTTGACTCTGCCGTTAAGTGTATCGGACCATATTTGGTCTTGTTACTCTTGTATAACATGTTTACTAAAGGATTATCACTTATTTTGAATAGGTCCCCGAGTATTCATGCAATCTTTGAAGTTTTTGCAAACTTTGAATATGTTTCATTGTTTTATGTGTTGATCTGCTGCTTCCCCCCGCCGCGGCGGAAACAGTTGAACATTTTATAAATTATCCTCAAATAAGTTCATGTAGGGTTTTAATGTTGGCTTCCTGGGCTTTTTGAGAATATTAACTATTAATTCTAAAAATTTTAGTTAATCCTGGCACCAAATAAGTCCTTAGTCGTGAATTATTACTATGGAGCTGATCTGGCAAAATCTATGGCTGTAGATCCATGTGAAGCTTTAGTCTGATAACTTTGTTTTACAAAAGAGCTCTGATTGATTGCACACACTGCGCAATGCTAAAAATTTAAGTTATTCTTGTTGCTGATTAAGCCTCTATTCCTGAATGTTCAGGTTGAAATCAATTTGGCAATTCTATGGCTTTCAATCAATGTGAAAGATTTAATGTTAATATTTTTGTTGTTTACAGAAAAGGAGGCTTAATCGATTGCATACATTGTTTGGATGGAAAATTCACTATGTTGATGCAACAGAATCCTTATTATGTAAGTCTTTTCGTGTCCTAGTTGTTTTGTTTAGCATGATGTTATTTTGCCTGGGATAACATTTCTTCTAGGTATAATTCTGAATAACACGACATTCCATATTCTAGGCAACTCTGATGATTCATGGGCAGTGCATGTGGTTGAACCCTCTGCGAATGTAATTAGATCGTTTCTTGCTGAGGATGTGAGCTCAGTCCATGATTTGGAGGTCGGACATTGCTCTGACAGACTAAAAGTAATCCAGAGGGACTTGTGGACAAAATATATTTGCAAGGTGAGCAAAGCTGGAAATAGAGTTGGGAATTCTCTCTCTCTCTCTCTCTCTCTCTCTCTCTCTCAGCTTAATGATTATTGTAACTATGAACCGTCTATTGTTAGGCTTGTGGGGACAAGGAGCTTAGAGGAGCGCACGAGTGGGAACAACACAAACAGGGCCGTGGGCATCGAAAACGAATTTCCCGACTAGGGAAATCTCAAAGTTTGTGCATAGTAGAGCAGCAGCAATAATGTGTTTAAGTAGAGAATGTTCTTTATGCCTTTTCAGTGTCATGCAAAGCCTGGTGCTGGAGGTATTGTAGTATGCCATTCAAAATTCTTGAAAGTGAAATTGGGGCTTGAGAAGAACAACTACAGCTGCTGTTTTCTTTTAGCTTATTTTCTTCCACCCCTCAGCCCTCTTTTTCTGTTTCTGAATTTTCCCCCCCTTTATTTATTTATTTATCTATTGCGTTCATTGAGGTAAAACAATAGTTTTGAGGTGTGAGGGTTAAGTGCCGATTATAATAGAAAGTACAGTCTCCTTTTTTTATCTGTATCTTTTGTTAAATATATACATGTATTAATATTCATGTGAACATGCAATTATGAACTTGTAGATATGTATCCCCAATAATATAAATAAGGACGATCAATTATCTGGACACATACTACATTATGAATGGACACATGGTACATTATGAATAAAAATAAGGAAAAGCTTTTATGAGAACTTCCTTCTCAGTCTTCACCGGTGTGAGAAAACAAATATTATCCTTAAAAATTAATTTGTGAACGAGGTCAATGATTCCTAACTTCCTATATAAATGAAAAAAGAGCGGTGCTACAAGTATCGTCTCAATTCCTGTTTTTATATTCCTGTCTGATGTGGCAATAGCCACGTCATCGTATAAAATATCCTCAATAAAAAATTAAGAGGACAATGAAAACACTATAAGGACAATGAAAATACTAGCTTTTAAGAGGACAGCGAAAATACTGGCCAGCTTTTGAGAGGACAGTGAAAACACTAGCTTTTAGGAGAGAAGTGAAAACACTCGCTAGCTTTTAAGAGGAAAGTGAAAACATTAGGGCCTGTTTACTTCGTGAAAATTTTTATAATTTTTATTTTCTGTGAAAATTTTTTATAAACAGTTTTCATTTTCAGTTTTCAAAATTTAGAAAATGTGTTTACTTTGCAAAAATTAAAAATGTTTTCAAAATCTAAAAATAGTGTAAATGTGTTTACTAAAACTATATATTATCTCTATATGTTTTATTATTTTCATTTTTTGGCTTTATAGTTGGTCTACATATTTTTTTCCATGTTCATAAGCATTGCCACGATATAATCCTTGTTTTCAGTTTTTGTGAAAATACAAAAAACATCTTTTTGATATTTTCACATTTTCTTAAAAACTAAATTCATTTTCTTGAAAATAGTTTTCATTTTTTACAAGTAAACGCATTTTTTAGGCCATTTTCTGTTTTTATTGAAAATGAAAATGAAAATTATGAAAATTTTCACGAAGTAAACAGGCCCTTAGCTTTTAAGAGGACAGTGAAAACACTAGTGTTTTTTTTGGGTTTTCACTGTGTTTTTTTCATAGTGAAAACACAAAAAAACACAAAAATAAAAAAATAAAAAAAATAGAGTGAAAACACAAAAAGTGATGAACACATTGAAGAAAAAGAAAAAGAAGAAAAAGAGAAACAGAACACAGTGAAAACGAAAAACATAGTGAAAACTAGGGTTTTTAATGTGTTTTTAGTTTTCAATGTGTTAATAAAGACAGTGAAAACTAAAAACCCAGTAAAAAAAAAAAAAAAGACAAGGAAGAAGAAGAAGAAGACGACGAAGAAGAGAGAGAGAGAGCAAACTGTTTATTTATTTCTTTATTTTTTTTAGCAAAGCACAGTAGCACATCACAGCGAAGACTTTTTTTTTTCCTTTTTTTTTTTTCACCGTTTTTTTATTTTTTATTTTTATTTTATTTTATTGGCACAGTAAACATTGAAGAAGAAGAAGAAGAAGAAGAAGCAGCAGAAGCAGAAGCAGAAGCGATCCAGCAGCAGCTGTGGTCATAGTAACTCCTGTTGATGAAGATCTACTGTGCGGTTAAACTGAAGCAACTCCTCGGTGGGCATGTAGCAGCGGTGGCCATGACATTTTTTTTTTTCTTCTTCTTCCTCTCCGTTTTGCTTCTTGCAGGCTTGCGGATCTATGGACTCACTGGTAGCTCGCCGATCTGTGGAGCTCACTGACTTTATTTCTAATCTTAGTGGAGACCTGCAGATTGTGTGCAGGTCGCCTGAGAAGATGCCGCTAACAAAGATTTCAGCTAAAGTTGCTGACAGTAATGGGAATGATCTTATCACGTACAGAAACATCAACCAGTTTGGCCCCTATCCAGTATGAACTCAATCGGTGTTGTGTTGTGTTGCTTGTGCTCAATCGGTGCTGATCCAGTGGATCTGGCGACGTCGAGGATGGACGGTGTAGCTACTGCATCGTCATTTTCCTTCTCCTCCCTCTCCATTTTCTCTCTCCTCACTCTTCGTTTCTCTCTCCTCACTTCTGTGTAAAAAAGAAGAAAAAGGTAGAAGAAGAAATAGTGATGGATGGATTTAGACAAGGCCTAGAGGGGTGAGACAAGGTCTCTGCAAATTCACGTGATGGGTTTTTTTCTTGGAAATAGAGAGAGACATGAGAGTGAGTGAGAAGAGACAAGATAGGAGATAGTGCAGGCTGTAAGTAGTGTAGAATGCATGCTAGTAGACTTTCCACCTCATGATGTCAAAAATCTCGGGCTAAGTAGGATACGGGAATAAGTACGGGAGTTTTGGATGGGTTTAATAGCAATTTCCAAATAAAAATGGCTGCAATCCTAAATTTAAGGCAAAGACAGAAACTTCTTTAGAGCCCAATCCAATGTTTGAAAACTTGGCCCTAGTCTAGCCCATGGATCATTGGATAGATTGGGGACTGCCCATATCCACTGTTTAAGTCTTAACTTTTGTCAATACTAATTTATCTGGATTCTACTTGATATATATCCACTCAACTCTCTCCCTTTTATTTTTTATTTTTATTTATTTTTTGTGCTTTTTTTATTTTCTCGACAATACAAGATATCATAAATCTTCTCTCGTTAAAGTTTGAGTTCAAAATGATTTCTAGAAATGAATGAAAACACTAGTAAATTCCATCCACTGGAGTACTAGATAATCAAGTTTATCAAATTTGATTATAAGATCTCAACTTTATAAAAAATATTTTAGCAGATTATATCCTCTATTAGGGGTGGGAAAAAACAAAAGAAAAAAAAGCGGCCAAACTGCGAAACTGAATTGGAAAAATGGTTCGGTTTGATTTTTATCATGACTACGGTTTGGTTCGACTTGAAAAAAATATAAAAAGTTTTAATTTCGATTTGCGTTTAAATCGAACGAAACCGATTTAAAAAAGAAGGGGAAATAAGAGGTTGCCCTTCTAAACTATTGGCTAATTTTCACGTTGTCCCATTGTGGTTTCCATCAATTTGCCTCCTAAACTATTAGGTTGTATCAAATTATCCCTTCTAACAGTTAACCATTTATTTTTTGGACTGAACAAGGTTTGTTATTAATATTATTTTTTATGCAGTATTTATCCTAGATTTCTAATTGGTCTATATGCATATCGGTAAAATTTCACAAATTTTCTCAATATATTTTATTTATTATAATTTTATTTACCGTATGGAGAAAATAATTCATAAAAATTAAAATATATTGAGAAAAATCATGAAACTTCACTGATATGCCTATAGACACATTAGAATTTTAGGATAATACTGCATAAAAAAAACAAGAACAAGTCTAACATTATTTTTTAGTCAAAACAAACGGCTAATAAAATAGGTGTAATTTGATACAATCGAATAGTTCAAGGGGACAAATTGTTTCAATTGAAACCACAGGAGGGCAATGTAAAAATAGCCAATAGTTCAAGGGGCAAAATATAATTTTAAATATTTAAAACTTTTTACCTTTTTATTTTTGATATTAGTAGTGTTACAAATATTAAATACCTAAGGTTTTTATTTTTTGTGCTTCACTTTTTAGGTTGTTTGAGAAGCATGTGAGATTGAGTGCTTTATAAAATGCTCATTACCATTTTAGGGTGTTTAGTTAGGTATTTGTTAAAGTGTCATTTTGGTCTCTGCTGGTTTTATTAATTGTGCCTGATTTTCATGATCATATGACTCTATTTGGCACTTGGCATCCCAGTTATTTTAGGATCTCATAGACTACCCAACATATGTAAGTTTTGAGTTATTTTCTTACGAGGATGTCCTGGGATGGGGATTTTTCGCCAATGTGGGATGAGTATTTTGAAAAATCGACAATTGGATTAAATATTTTTCATATGTATGTAAAGCAAGCCAAAAATTATATTGATTTGACGGTCAATTTCTAAAATACAGATTATGAGAAACGTACTATGACAGTTTTCACCTTCATATATTATCATAGTTTTCACAGTTTATATTTGAAAATTTGACTAATGGATCACTGTAATTTTTGGCATACATGACATGTATAAAAAGAATATTTAATTTAGCGATCCGTTTTTTTAAAATACCCATCCTGCTAGGCTAAAAGGCCACATATATCCTCACATAAGCTTATGTAGAGATGTCATCTTAAGAAATTAAATGACTATCTATATTTTATACAAATTTTTTTTTTTTTTTTCTAATTGCTCTCCTCTAAAACTTCTTGTAATTTTGGATTCGGTCAAAACAAAGAAAATATTGGATTCGGTCCCCTGCTGCATTCATTAAATATAAATATAAATATAACATCGTTTCAGCACGCATTCCTTAATTTGTGTCAATGCGTGTTAAACATTTTGGAGAGCATAAAGGCATCTGAATGTAGCACATTGATGACGTGTCGATTTTTTTTATTTTTTTTGGAAAGAGGACGTGTCCCATATATCTCAATTTAAGGTCCTATAATTACGTATTGCAACCAATTAACCATGTGGGATTCATCTACTTCTAAAGATCGACTTCGTGCTGCATGCAAAAGTGCCGCGTAGGACTATAAATAAATGTGAGCACAGGAAAGTTAATGTGGGCATACTTTTTTTTGGAAGGAAAAGTCCTTGTCTAAGGCCACACTACCTTATTTTTTAAGTTACGTTAGGATTTTTGGAAAGCATCTTAGTAGCTCTCTCTCTCTGTCTCTCTGTCTCTCTGTGACTTCATTTGTCTTTCCAAAATGAAGGCAGGCTAAACATGTCAAGATTTGTGTAAGTTAGGTAACAAAATTTTGGAACAATTCCCAGAAAATTCAATGAATTTAAGAGTAAGAATTAAAAAGCATGAGCATTTCAGAATTAATCAAAGCTAGCTGGAAAAATGTGGTTTATTCCAGTACTTGTCTATATTTGTTTTGTCTTGTGTTTTAAAGTTTTGTTCTTAATTTTATCTTGTTTGATTAATATACCATTTCTTTTTTTTTTTTTATTTTTTTTCTTTTTTTTTTAATTTTAAATTTTAAATTAAAAGTAAATAATAAAAATTTGGATGTGCAAAGTATTGACATTTATAATACCTCAACATACTTTATTTTTAAAAGTAACTATCAAGACTCTACATTATTATAAAAAAGAATAATTTGGCCAGAAGTCCTCTATAATTTTTATAGAGGACTTTTGAACATTTTTTTTTTCTTTTGCGTACGCGTGTGTGTTTGGGAGTAAGGGTTGTTTAATTAGCAGAATATACAGTGATTATTGTTATTGAGCTAGGTTGCATTAATTTCTTTGTGAGCCTGTATGTTTCTAAATCAATAAAGCTGCACTTATTTGGTTGAATAATTACTTAGCTAGGAAAAGAATTATATTGCAGAAAGGGAAGATTTTGCCCACCTAAACTGAAAGGAAAATGTGTTATTGAACTTGGGGCAAGTTGTGGCCGGGTAGCTAGATTTGGTGAGCTTTTATTGTTGAAATTTAAAATTTTCAATATGGATTTAGTTAATTCCTCCATGGCACATGGATCTGTTTGTGACGCTGCTGGTATATGTAATCTCGGCCTACCCTTGATATAATTTCAATTATATTTAAATAAATATTGAAGTGTTGTTATTCTTTTCTTTAATTTGTTGTGTTGGTTGGAAATCTTGTAGTCTCCCTTGTAGGAGATTCGACGGAAATCCTCTTGGGTTTGCTTGTTTTTTTTTTTTAATAATATGGGTTTGGTCGTAATACTTTCAAACTTCTCTCTCATATATATGATTGGGAGATTTTGGCCATTTTTACTAACTCAACTTTTGAAACTATCAATATACACTAAGCACTATCAAAACCACATTTTGAGAATTTGGGAATGTTGTATTGAAAATTTGGAAATATTATAAATACAATAGAAACTTTGCTGGATTTTTGTCTCTCGAAGAACAATAAAATTTGCATTAATCCTAATATTTGGTTTTGAATAAAATAATGGATAATAAAAGGAAGTAGAATGAATTTGTCTTACGCGTTTTATCGTTTTGGATTTTATAAAAAATATAAATATGAAAAATTTGAACTTAACTGTACCCCATAAAAATTTATAGTCGAAAATTTTAATAAAGTGGAGGTTTTTGTTTGGGGAATTTTCTAAAAATTCATGAGCCTTGAGTTTAGAACCTTTATACCATAAGCTCGAACGAATATTTCAAAAGTGACTTCTTACGTATTTTCATTGAAGCTAATTAAATTTCATCTTGAGTATGTATGAAAAGCTTATTATGTCTTCTAGCTTTTTTGTAGGACATATGGATTTGGAAGAGGGACTTCTTCTGGATTAGGCAGTGTTTTGCATCAAATTAAGCAATAGGATTTACAATGATAACATTTTAAACTTTGGATTTCAAGTCATGAAGTTCTCTTTTCGTTGGAATTGGTGGATGGATTTTATAAATCTTGAGAATTGAAATTCTAAGTTTGTTCTTTTAACCAAAATGGGATGGGATTTCCAAAATCTAGGATTTTGAAATCATCAAAACCGTGGGATTTTGAAGTCTCAAGCTAAACTTGAGACTTACAATTCCAAAGACACATGATAAAAAGAGAGGAGGAGAAAAAGATTCACAGAGAAGGATCGAGAAAATCAAATCGATCGTCAAACCCACATTCATCACCGGTGTCGTCCAAGGGGTGAGTCATCGCTGGGGTCACCAACCATCATCGTCTTGCCTTCTCTCTCTCCCCCTCTCCCCTGCTTTCTGTCTCTTACGTATGCTCTCTTTCTCTACAAAAGAGAGAAAGACGCCGAAGAAATTAATAAAATCAAATAAGAAAAAAAAATACAGACTTACCGCCTTGGGGGGGATGAGGTAGGGAGAGACGAGATAGAGAGATGTAGGTGTTGATCCAGGGAAAGAAAAAGAGATGAATGGAAAAAAAACCTTGATATTTTATTTTGATTTTTTTCTTATCTTGATGTTATAGCCCAAAACAAAAGAAGAAAAAAACTTTCATCAACAAAGTTCGTCAGTTTTGGGTGGAGAAAGAGGGACAAGCCATGTAATGATTTGTAATTTTTTTATTCATTGTTATAAATTGGAATTTGAATTCCTTTGAGAACAATAAACTTTTAAATTTCTTGAATTTCAAATCACGAGTTAAAAATCTTGGCATTTGAAAGTTTTAGATTTTAAAATTCCAATAACATGAAAGAAGTATTAAATGAGCATTTTGTCATATATGTTTAATACTTCTTTCATGTAATAACAATAAATTTTCATTTTTTGGAGGACAAACTCCTAGATGTTTGAATTATTGCATATTTCTACTTTGTGCATTTGTGCATCAAACAGGTACATATGAAGTTAAATTCTATGACATTTGATAGGGGTTGCATCTTTTAATTTAAAATTTTTTTTAATAGATATTTTAGTATAGTTTTTAACTGTAGTCTTTAAAGGCCTTTTATGGAGATTTTAAAAACTGTCGTCTTTTAAAATAGAGGGAATTGGCCAAAAGTCCCATTAAGAAGATTTTACTTCCTCTAATCATCTCAAAAGATCTTTCATGTTTTGGCCTGAGTTGGACAAAAATACCTCTCCTTCTCCAACAAACCTTCAACATCACTTACACCCCTAAATTAGAGTTCACTACACCAGAACTGGACTCATTACTCTAGAATCGGAGTTCACTATGCTAAAAAAATAAAAAGCACAAAAAAAATCCTTTTTTTTTTTTTTTAAAAAAAAATAATTCCCATTTTTTTTTTTTTTTTTTTCACTCAAATGATTGGAAGCTGTCATCATTTTTCACTCCACCACTAGAGTCATTTTGCTTTTCCACTCCACTGCTAGTTCTTTGAAGAGGAAGAAAAAGAAGAAGATTTGAATTAAAGATTTGATTTGATATAAAGATCTCCTCATCCATAGCTGATTTGCGTCCTTCTAGTGAGCTTCTTCTCCGTCACCGATCATCGGTGTTGCCCTAGCATCAATGGATGTTCCATGTGAATTGGTTCACGATCAATATTTCATGGCAGATCTAAGAAGCTTCGATGACTGAGAAGATCTCTTCATCTCCGGCAATCACATTGCGATTAAGAGCTCCTTTGATACTGGGGAGCTATGCTGCCACATTGGTTGAGAGCAGATAGCTTTGTCACCAGCAGGTCAAGTTAATATGCTGGTGACTGTCACCGAAACGTTTTAGTTGGGAGAACTTCAGCGAGAGAAATAGAGAAGAAAAGAGAGAGAGAGAAAGAGAGAGAGAGAGAGAGAGAGAGAGAGAGTTGTGATCATCTTTAAATCTACATTTGATGGTTCAGATCTGATCTTCTCGCATTACGGGCATAATGAACTGCAATTGGTCAGAGGGTTTTGTGAAAAAGAAGAAGAGGTGTCGGGATGGGTAAGTTGAAATGGGTAAGGGCTATTGTGTCACTAAAAAAATAAATTTTAAACAAATAGGACCTGAGGCAGCAAATTTTATCTAATTAGGACTTTTCAAAGGAAAAAAATTTTGGAAGGACTTTATGTAATAAATAACTTTAAAGCAGAACTTTTGGACAAAAAAGCCTTTAAAATATTAATAACAATGGTTTTAAAACATTATCTCTTAGATTACAAAAAATGACGTTTAAAAACCGCCGTCTTTAAGAGGCCATGAAATGGTTTTTGGAAACGTCAATTTTTAGTGCTTATAAGATGACATCTTTTAACCGTTGTCAAAGTTAAAAAATAAAAGATGGCATTTTAAAAAACCGTTGTCTTTTTAAACCGTCTTTATTTAAAGACGACGGCTAAATAAAAAACATCGCCTTTAATAAAAGATGTCGTCTTTAATTAAAGACAATAGTTAAAAACCATCATCTTTGATAGTATTCCTTATAGTATAACAGCTAGATCTGGTTTGCCTAGAGTTGAACTATATACACTGAATTTAAAATTATGAAGACATGGAGGATTCCAAGAAACCAAGGGTAAGGCCTTCAGCACATTCTTGAAACGCGTATTCCATTGATAGAGAAACGAAAGCCGGAGAAAAAATATGGTAAATTACTTCTCTTGGCTTTAATCCGTGAAGCAATCTTCATTATGATATATTTTTTAGCTATATCACACCAACATAACCCCTTCCCTTGAAAAATTACTTTATTCCAAGAAAACCAAATGGACCAAATAACAACAAATAACAGGACAGGGTTTCCCAAATTTTATTACTCAAACAACTAGAGATAGATATCTTATAGATTAGCGAAGTAAATTTACTGTGAAACAGTAAATGATGAATTAACATCCTCACTAAATTTCCCACAAAAGCAATACAAATACTTATCTTCATCAATTAATATCTTCGTATAAGATAAAAACACCTAGCTATTCGATCTTTCTACTGTTCTACATATAAGCCTAGCCGAGCAAAAACTTTTAACTTAAAATGAACAAAACACTTCCATACAACACTCGCCTTTGAATGTGATTAACTAGAAAAAGTCTTCTCAAAACGCTAGCAAAAATATTTAATAGAGAACTTGCCTCCCAATTCAACTTCCCACATTGACCTATCTTCCACTCAATAATTAAACTTAACCCTCTTGATTCTTTCAATAAGACCAACAAATCATCATTTTTAACCCAATGTTATCAAACTTGGACCGGCCCGGCCGGTTGAACCAGTTGAACCGGTCCCCTCTCCGGTTGGTTTAACGAACAAAAACCCATTCAATTCAAAAACCGTTCAACTCGGTTAAAAACCGGTCAACCCTAATTTTTTTTTTTTTTTTAAAGGTGCTAAAATGACTAAATAGCCCCAAATTTTTTTTTTTTTTTTAAATCTCTTAAAGCCAAGAAGGCTAAAAAGGCAGATTAGTTTAAAAGAATCCCAAATAGCAAAAAGAAACCCAAGCACCTAATTTAATAATACAATATTCTTATCTTGCATTTTAAAAAATATATATAATAAAGATTGATCAATAGTAGTTATCAATTTTCAATTTTGATGACTGCACATAAATTCAAATAAATGAATTGATTGTACAAACATTTTTAAAAAATTATATTTTGAATCATTTACAGCTTTTATTCTAATAAATAAATAAATAAATAATATATTTATGACGTCACGGTTCAACTCGGTTGACCCGATGGTTGAACCGATTGACCCTTAACCTGGTAACTTTTTCGGTTCGATGAACGGTCCGGGTTTTAAAACATTGTTTTAACCTCACATGGAGTGAAAATAATATGGATTGAGGATTTGATGGAGTTTATCTTCAAAGAGGAAAGTGAGAGGATTGAGTTGTTAAAAAAATGAGGGCATTTGTTTAAAAAGATGAAAGTTACATCTTGGCTTAAAAAATATGTACATGTATATATAATAGCATTGAATGCACGTGATCATTTTTGTGAAAAAAAAAATCCTCTAAAATATATATATATATATCCTCTAAAATCCTTTAAAAAATTTACGTATGCATCAAACGACAAACGTAGTAGGATTAAGGGTTTTGTCATAGAGGTGCATTAATACGAAAACAACATTAAATCAATAAATAATGTATATGAAAGCTTATCAAAGGAAGGATGGAGGAAGTTTCAGAAGGGTTTTCTCTCTGCTAGGGTTTCTTTTTGAAAACCCTTGCTTCTTCTCTTGTGCATGATCTTTTATGGCTAGTTCTTCTCTTCCCTCTCCTTTTATTCCTTCTAATATTGTTATTTCCCTTGAAGCTTTTTGCACAAAGAACCAGTTCCTCCATTGACGATTAAATCTCAACAACTTCCTGTGAAGTCTTTTACTTCTATGCTTAAACAACATGTGGTTGATGTCCCTATCAGTTAGATTCTTGCTCCTAAAATGGTAGGAGATATGATCACAGTAACAGTCGATGAGGAAAGTTATCAATCTTAGATACAAGACTGTAAATCCAATCTTATAGGTAGACTTTTTCTCCCTAAGGGTTCGAAACCTATACAGCTAGTAGATTTGAAAACGAAACTTGATTTACTTTGGCAAACTTCTCATACATGGCGTTTGGTCCTAATATTGGGCAGAGGTTATTTTGATATTCATTTTTGAGCTATGGAAGATATGAAAAGGGTTTGGGCTGGAAGAAGTTGGAGTCTCAATCCAGCTTTTCTGTGTGTTTCTCAATGGGTTAAGGATTTTAATTCATGTAATCAGACCCAGCCAGTTTCTCAAATTTGGGTGAAAATTTTTGAATTATCTCAAGAGTATTGAGATTAAAGGATTCTCACTAGTATTGGTCGGGGTATTAGTATTCCTCTCCAAATTGATAGAAATACCCTAGATAGGGTATATGGTTATTATGCTAGGGTTCTTGTGGAGATAGATATTTCTAACCCTCCTTCGATGCAACTTCGAGTAGAAAGGGAAGGTTATGGGTTTTTTTTTTTGGTTGTTGTTGATTTGCAATATGAGAATTTACCTTCCTTTTGTTCCCATTGCCATGTTATTGGACACAGTATTTCTAAATGCAGATTTGTTTGTTGGTGAGAGTGGGTTGCCTGAGGTCACTTGTGGTGCACCTCTGAGAGTATAATTTCACACAGAAACACACTTTAAATTGAACTTTGAAAAACAAATAACAAACACACTATGATGAAACTCACATATTACAACAACTCTCAATTCTCTCTCACTTTGTTTCTCTTCTTCGCTCCACACACTCTGCACTACACTACATACACATATTTATAGCTAAAATCAAACAGACAAGTTGCTAGACAAGCAGCCAACAAGCTGCCCTAGAAGCCACCCTACAGTTTGTCTACAACCACCTTTCATGCATAAAAGTCTTCAGCAGCAGCACCCTTCTTTCAACAAATTCAATCCTTTATTAATGACACCGATTTTGTCGGTGTGAAAGTCTTCAATCAAGTTTATATTTCAACATCCCCCCTTAATCTTGATTCTTTGTCTTCATTCCAAGCAACATCTTCAGTTTTGAAAATACATCATGCTTTAGTGGCTTTGTGAATATGTCTACAAGCTGATCATATGTTCTGCATGATATTAATTCTACTTCTTTATTCTTCACATGCTCTCTAATGAGATGATATCGAGTATCAATGTGCTTGCTCCGTTCATGATATACAGGGTTCTTTGCCAATGCTATTGCTGAACGATCGTCGATGTAGATTTCGGTGGATTGTCTGGTAGAATTCCTAAATACTTCATCACGTTTCTGAGCCATATTCCATGACAAACTGTTGAACTGGCAGCAACATACTCAGCTTCACATCTTGATAGCGTCACAATCGCTTGCTTCTTGGATGACTATGTAAATGCCGTATTTCCTATGAAAAAGACAAACCCTGTTGTGCTTTTCCTTTCATCCAAGTCTTTTTCCCAGTCACTATCCGAGTAGCCAATAAGATTGAAATTCTCTGTTGTTGTATAGAACAAACCTTCATTAACAGTGCCCTTGATGTAGCGGAGGATTCTCTTAGCTGCATTCAAATGAGACTGATCTGGCGTCTCCATATATCTGTTTATTAGTCCTACTCCATAGAGTATATTTGGTCTGGTGCATGTCAGATATCTCAAACTTCCAACTAAGCTTTTGAAATAAGTTGAATCAACATCACCTTGCTCATTTTTCCTCAATTCTAATCCTGTTTCAACAGGAGTAGAGACAAGATTACATTTTTCCATGCCGAACTTCTTGAGAATCTCCCTTGCATAGTTTTCTTGTGAGATGAAGATTCCCTCTTCGCTTTGCACAACTTCAATTCCAAGAAAATGAGCCACTAAGCCCATATCTGTCATCTTGAACTCTCTAACCATACTTTTCTTCAATGATTCAAACATGACTAGATTATTGCGGTGAAGATCAAATCATCCACATACAAACATACGAACATTGTATCTCCACCATCCTTCTTCATATATAGTGCATGCTCGTAAGGACATTTGTCGAATCCATTCTTCTTGAAGTAATCATCAATCCTGGTATTCCATGCACGTGGAGCTTGCTTTAAACCATAAATCGCTTTCTTCAACCTGTATACTTTGTTTTCTTGGCCTTTCTTTACATATCCCACATGCTGATCAACATAGATTTCTTCATCAAGAAATCCATTCAGAAATGCTGACTTCACATCCAGCTGGTAAATCTTCCATTTTTGCTGAGCAGTAATAGAAATCATCAATCTGATGGTTTCTAGTCTAGCAACAGGGGCAAAAACTTCTCCATAGTTGATGCCTTCTTTCTGCTTGTACCCTTTTGCAACAAGCCTGGCTTTGTATCTCTGGACTTCTCCTTGAGCATTTCTCTTGGTCTTGTAGACCCATTTGACTTCAATGGACTTACGGCCTTTTGGGAGAGTAGTCAACTCCCATGTCTTGTTCTTTTCAATGGATTCAATTTCTTCATCCATTGCTCTTCTCCATTTATCTTCTTTGTCAGTTTCTTCAAAGCTAACTGGATCACAACTCATCTGTAGACAGAATAGCGTAAACTCTTCACCATATATGAGATCTGTATTCTCATATAAATCTTCTAAGCTTCGGACCCCTCTTGTCCTCATATCAGATAGTTCTCCTACCACTGACTCTAGAGTTTCATTTCTTTCTGGTAAGGGATGAACACTCTGTGGTGTCTGTGGCTCTTCTTCTCTTGGTTGAGCTGGTTCATCTTTTTCAACAATCAGCTTTGCATTTTTAGAAGATTCAGGTTGGTCCCATCTCCAGGATTCATTTTCTTCAAAAATGACATCTCTGCTGTAGAATACTCTTTTGGTAATGGGATTATACAGCTTTTATCCCATGGTTCTGTCACCATATCCAACAAGGATAAACTTCTCTCTTTTATCCTCAAGTTTGGTTCTTCTGGCTTCTAGAATTTTAGCATATGCAATGCATTCGAAAACTCGAAGATGACTCACACTTGGCTTGTGAGTACTCCATGCTTCATGCGGTGTCACATTCTCCAAAATTCTTGTGGGGCACCTGTTTAGAAGATAAACTCCACATGAAACTGCTTCAGCCCAAAAACTCTTGGGCAGAGACTTTTCCTTCAACATGCTCCTAGCCATGTTAAGAAGTGTGCGATTCTTTCTTTCAGCTACACCATTTAGCTGCGGAGTGTAGGCTGGAGTAAATAGATGCCTAATTCCTTTCTGCTTGAGGAATTCTTCAAATTCGCCTGCTGTATATTCACCACCTTGATCTAATCGAAGCATCTTGATTTGATAGCCACTTTGTTTCTCCACAAGAGCTTTGAACTCTTTGAAGCTGTCAAGCACTTCTGATTTCCTCTTTAAGAAGTACACCCAAGTTCTTCTACTGTAATCATCAGTGAAGGTGAGAAAATACTTATTTCGTCCATTTGATTCTGGATTCAATGGACCACACACATCAGTGTGCACTAACTCGAGTGGCTTGATTGCTCTCCAATCTGCTTGCTTTCCAAAGCTGTTTCTGTATTGCTTGGTAAGAACACAGCTTTCACATAGCTCATTAGGATGCTGAATGTTTGGAAGACCTTTCACCATCTTCTTGCTTCCCAATTGTCTTAGACTCTCAAAATTGAGATGTCCAAATCTGAGATGCCACAGCCAATCTTTGTCATTGACGACACTTCTGAGACACTTCGGTGTATCATGATGAACAGTTAATGGAAGCATCCTGTTCTTTGTCATCTTTACTCGAGTAATCAGCTTCCCTCGAGTATCTGCAAGTGTTAAGTGCATATATTTTAGGCTAATATGATAACCTTTCTCCAGGAGTTGTCCAAGGCTCAATATGTTGTTCTTCATGTCTGGAACATAGTAGACATTGGAAATGAAAGCATGATCACCATCCCTTCGTTTGATCAGAATATCTCCTATTCCCTGGACTGGAACTTTTGAGAGATCGTCAAATGAGATTTCTCCACGAACCTTCTCATCAAGTTCTGTAAAGAAATTCTTTCTGCCAGTCATATGATTACTGGCTCCAGAATCAAGAAACCAAATATCTTGGTCTTGTTCAGTTGAGCTGTGTGCCTTCAAGCTCATTGAGTTTCTAGCAACTTCTTCTTTCTCTGCAAAATTAGCTGTCGCTAACTTCATTTGCTGGTGGCGATCGACATTCATTGCTATAATGACAATATATGTGACAGTTGTAGCATTAAATGTTGCTTTTGTCAACATTTGGACGATTGTTATAACCGACTCTTCTTCCTCTTCCTCTTCTTCTAGGAGTGTTGTTCTGCTGTCCTCCATTGTTTTGCTGTCCTCTTCCTCCTGAAACATAGTTCTGATGTCCACGTCCTCCTCTGTAAAAACCTTTGCCACCTCTACCTCGGGATTCTGAATTACGACCCCGTCCTCTCTGTGATGTCGATGTCCCCCCTTGTATATGCCTCTCTGTGTTGAGATGTAGATTTGACTGTAGTTAGGGGTGTTCAATAACCGACTGGGACCGATTGAACCGACCAAAACCAAACCAAATCGCCCTATTTGGTTGGTTTTAATGAGTGCCACGGTTCCTAATGGTTTTTATTTTCCTCAAACCGAGGCGATTGGTTTGGTTCATATAATGAGGGTATAGACCGACCAAACCGACCGATGTACACCCCTACTATTTGCATAATGCATGCTTGTTTGATTGTAGTTGTATGAATTAGCCCAATTGGAACTTATTTTGGAAATTAGTACTTGGTAGTGTGGATTACTTCATGCATAATAGGTTTTTATTTGAAAATTACTAGTAGTAGATTTTGGTGACACAATTTTCAAATTATTTCATGTATAATAAGTTCCAATTACTAGTGGTTAATTTTGGGTGACACAATTTTCAAATTACTTCATGCATAACAAGTTTCGCATTGCTAGTAGTTGAAAAGAGAGAGAACATAGGAGTTGGCAGTGAAAATTTTTTTGGGTGACACAATTTTGTGAGACAAATTTATTTATTTATTTTTTTTCAAATTATCGTCTATCAAAACCGATGATAAACCGACCGAACCAAGCCGAAAAATATCCCCTATTTTGGTTGGTTATCATGAGTGCCACGGTCCCTAATGGTTTTCATTTTTCTCAAACCGATGTGATTGGTTTGGTTCATATAATAAGGGTATAGACCGACCAAACCGGCCGATGTACACCCCTAACTGTAGTGCTTGCTCTAGCACTTTAACTTCACTTTTTCTTGTTATTTTCTGCTCATGGGCTTGTAGTGAACTCACAAGTTCTTCCACTGATAGAGTTTCCAGATCCTTGGTTTATTCTAAGGCAACAACAATGTAATCGAATTTTGGATCCAAAGATCGCAAAATTTTCTCTGAAATTCTCATATCTGTAAGGACTTCTCCATTTCTTCTGATCTGGTTGGCAACCACCATAACTCGCATATAAAATTCAGAAATTGATTATGAAGATTTCATACGTAAGGATTCAAATTCACATCGCAGAGTTTGAAGACGAATCCTTTTTACTTTGTCAGCACCTTTGTATGTTTTCTGGAGCATCTCTCAAACTTCATTTGATGTCTTTGTGGAAGCTTTGATCTCAAATGTGGACTCATCAAGACCTTGATATAGGATTGACTTTGCTTTACAATCCTTCTTTCGATCAGCTTTGAGAGTTGTCCTTTGTGCGTTTATCAAGGCTGCTTCTGCTTCTCTTGAAGTGGATTCTGAATATCCATCTTCTACAATGTCCATGACATCTTGAGAACCTAGTAGAGCTCTCATTTGTATACACCAATTGTCGTAGTTGCCTTTGGTGAGCTTTAGAATCGCAATTGGTGCACTTCCGTTCGCTATTGAGATTTGAAATTAACAAATTTCAATTTAGAGTTGGAATTTTAAAAATCTGACTTCGCCAATGCGTCCGGAACTGTTGAATTAGCTGGAAATCACTCTTGAATCTTCTGAATCGGACTTCGGATGGATTAGATTTGATAAAATCAAAATCTGGCCAAATGGATGGTTCAGATTAACTTTGGGACTAGGCTGCAAAGCACTGGATCACAGCCTCGAGATTGGCTCAGGACTTTGTGGCTCGGCTCGACTTGGAGACTCGGCTCGGCTAAGAGGCTCGGCTCGGCTAAGTGGCTCAGCTCGGCTAGTGGCTCGGCTTTGTGGTAGGCTCGGCTAGACAGCTCGGCTCGGGTGACCAGACTGGTTTTTCCTGTCATCTTTTCCGTCGACTCCTGGTGAGTTGACTTTCTAGAGAGAGAAAGTTTGACTGGCTCTAGAAGCTTCGTCTGAACTCTGTTTGCTTTGATTTTGGTGGCGTTGGAATCGTATCGACGAGAGAAATGTTGTGGTGGTATTCAAAATGCAAAATAAGCACTTTGATTTCTGGGCAATTTCGTCGGGCTTGCTCTGTTAGCACGTTTTTCGGCTTTCTGGGACCTCCTGGAAGCTTTGATACCACTGTTGGTGAGAGTGGGTTGCCTGAGGTCACTTGTGGTGCACCTCTGAGAGTATAATTTCACACAGAAACACACTTTAACTTTGAAAAACAAATAACAAACACACTATGATGAAACTCACATATTACAACAACTCTCAATTCTCTCACACTCTGTTTTTCTTCTTCACTCCACACACTTTGCACTACACTACATACGCATATTTATAGCTAAAATCAAACAGACAAGCTGCCAGACAAGCAGCCAACAAGCTGCCCTAGAAGCCACCCTACAGTAAGTCTACAACCACCCTTTATGCATAAAAGTCTTCAACAGTAGCACCCTTCTTTCAACAAATTCAATCCTTCATTAATGACACCGATTTTGTCGGTGTGAAAGTCTTCAATCAAGTTTATATTTCAACATTGTTAACCCTACAATTTCTAAAGAGATTCCTACTGACCATTGTTCTAATAAAATGGATATTCAAAAACCTTCCAAGTTGATCTATAGACCCAAACCTACACAAACTAATAATGTCGCAAACAATGTTGCTCGAACTGATTCTTTGGAAACTAGTATTCCAAATTTCATGCCAGATGTTTGCTGTAATGCTTCAAATCCTTTGAATTGAAAAATTTCAGATTCTATTATGGATTCTGTTCACCCAAAGACTGCCAATGCAGGGACTTCTAGTTTGATAGATGATAATTCAGTTGATGCGAATTTGATTTATTCAGAAGCTGTTTGTATTGTGATAGATGTTTCTTCGGTTAGAAATGCTGTTGTTAAGGATATTTCTAGTGGTAATTCTTCTCAATCTCGTCTTGCTTGGGGGGATTTAGTTGAGGCTATTTCTGATGATGAGCATTTAATGGTTATTATAGAAATGCTAATAAGGTTGATTATGTTGCGACTAAAGATATTTCAGCTAAAACTGGCAAGGATACTACTAATACTTCTTTTGAGTTAGATATTCCTCTAATGGAGCTGTTTCACCCAATCCTATCCAAATCTCAAAAGAAGAAATTGAAAAAGCAGCTCAACTCTATTCAAGAAGATGGATGCCTCACTAGGGGTAAAGCTCTTTCTCTTCCTTCCTCATGAAAACTATCTACTGGAATGCGAGGGGATTTGCTAATATCCCCACTAAAAGGTTTTTATTTATTTATTTATTTATTTTTATTTTTAACTTTGTCTTAAGTTTAAGCCTTCTATTATTTGCATTGCTGAGCCTATGATGCAGTTTGATCAAGTAGCTTCAATTTTTTGGGAATCCCTTGGGCTTCATTTTGTTGCTGTTAATGATTCTAGCTCTTTTTGAGTGTTGGCTAATTCTATGACTGTTTTTTGTATCTCTTCTTCTAACCAGAAAATTACTGTTAAAACTTCTTTGGATGGAGTTATTATTTTTTGCTTTTTTGTTTATGCAAGTACAACTGTTTCTGGTCGAAGATCTTTATGGTCTAATCTCTTTAATCAAAGATCTTCTTTTACTGATCCTTGGCTGGTGATGGAGGATTTTAATGCCGTGCTTCGTGCTCATGAAAAGCAAGGTGGGTTGCTTCCTAATAAGTCTTCTTGTGCAGACTTTAGAGCTTTATTAATTCTTGTGATTTTGTCTTTAATAAACACTTTGGGCAATGGATTTTCTTGGACTAATGGTTGCGGTGTTCGTCATTATATTGAAATAAAATTAGACAGAAGTTTGGTATCATCATATATATGGTTTGATTTATGGGTTACTTCTACTTGCATTTCTATTCCTAGAGTATGTTCAGATCACAGTCCTCTGGTTTTCTTGGCTGGAAAATTTGCTATACAAGGTCCTATTCTATTTTGTTTTCTTAACATATGGACTACTCATGTGAGTTTCTTGGATCTCGTTCAATCACATTGGAAATCTTTTATTTCTTTTGGTTGCCCTATGGAAATTTTGGTTTCTAAGCTGAAGCAAATGAAAATTTTTTTCAAGGTCTGGAATAAAGAGGGTTTTGGAAATGTTCACTCTCGGGCTGATAATTCAATTGCTAATCTTGAGAAAATTCAAAGTGACATTTCCAATTATGGTTTTTTTGAGGCTAAATCTCTTATTGAAATGGAGGCTAAACAAGAAGTGATGGATGCTCTTCAAGTCAAGAAAATTTTTGGAGAGACAAATCTCGTGTTTCTTGGTTACAAGTTGGTGATAGGAACACGACATTTTTTTACAATGCAGTTAAAATCAAAAGTGCTAAAAGTTCTATATTCTCTCTTAGAGATGGTGATTGTCTCCTTGACACTCCTGATGCAATCTCTCAGCATGTGGTGCATTATTATCAACAGCTCTTTTCTTCAGTTTCTCATGTTGTGGATAATAATTGGATCTCTAGTATTATTCCTGCTCTTGTTTCTACTGAAGGCAATCAAATGCTTACAGCATTTCCTCCTTATTCTAAGATTAAAGCAGCTGTTTTTAGCTTAGATTCTTTTAGTGCTTCTGGTCTAGATGGGTTTGGAGGAAATTTTTTTCAAGATTGCTGGGATTTTGTTCAAAATGAAGTTGTTGCTGCTCTCCAGCAGTTTTTTGCTTCTGGTTTCATTCTTCCAAACCTGAACTCTTTGTTCATTACTTTAGTTCTTAAGTCAGAATCTTCTCATTCTTTGGACCAGTTTCGGCCTATAGCAGTTGCCAGTTTTACTTTCAAAGTTATTACAAAGATTTTGCTAATAGGTTAAGTAATATAGCTCCTAAAATTATCTCTACAAATCAAAGTGGTTTTATTAAAGGGCGAAGAATTCATGATAATATTGCTGTTGCTTTGTCGAGTATTAACTTGCTGGATTTAAAATCTTTTGGGGGTAACATTGGATTACAAATTGATATAAAAAAAGCTTTTGACACTCTTGAATGGGACTTTCTTTTGGCTGTTTTGGAAGCTTTTGGTTTTGATAGCACTTTTGTCTCCTGTTCATAATATTTTTTTATCAACTCGTCTCTCTATTAAGGTGAATGGTAGTCCAGTGGGTTCTTCTCTTGCTCTAGAGGAGTTCGCCAAGGCGATCCATTTTCTCCTTTACTCTTTTGTATTCCAGAAGAAGTGCTTAGTTGTGGTTTTTACTTATTAGTTGATTCTAAAAAAATTAAGCCCATTTCTTCACCAAGAGATACTGTTGCCCCTTCTCACTTATTTTATGCTGATGATATTATTATTTTATGTCGAGGAATTCTCTTTAGATTATAAATAAAGCAAAATCCAAAGTCATTCTTGGGAAATTTGCTCAAGCCCACTCTTCCGCTATTGTTAACATCACTAGTATGCAAATTCAAACTAGTTCTTCCAATTACCTTGGTGTTCCTCTCTTTAAAGGTAAGCCTTGTCAGAGACATCTTCAACCTATTGCAGATAAAGTTAAGGCCAAATTAGATAATTGGAAAGGAAAGTTGCTTTCTATAGCTGGTCGGATTCAGCTTATCAATTCTGTAGTTATTCCTATGTTTCTTTATACTATGATGGTTTACAGATGGCCTTCAGCTCTCTTATAATTAGTTCAGAGTTGGATTCAGAATTTTACATGGATGGGTTTTTCTAATCAGAAGAAACTAGTTACTATTGCTTGGCACAAAGTATGCTCTCCGATGCAAGAAGGTGGTTTTAGTGTTCATAATATTTATGCTTTAAACAAGGCAGCTTCTTTGAAGCTAGCTTGGACTATTTTAAATTCTGACAGCAGTTGGAGTTCCTTTCTCAAATGCCGTTTTAAGCTTTCTTCTTATTCTGCTGCTGCTTCTTATTTTTCATTCTCAATTTGGATTGGTTTAAAAGAGGTTATGCATTATATTCATCTACATTTTTTTTGGATAATTGGAAATGGAGCTTCTATTAATCTTTGACATGATAATTGGTTACTTTCGGGTCCTCTAATTCAGCAGATTCCTTCTATGGCCAATTATGATAAGAATTTGGTAGCTTCCATTATTCCTAATCAACAATGGGTGCTTCCAACTAATTTTCCAGATCATGTTGCTACTGAAATACATGCCACTTCTCTGCCTATTGAATTTATCAAGGATGAGTTGATTTGGAAACTCACTTCTTCTGGCCTGCTGACTTTCAAGGATGCTTAAGAGTTTTTTCGTCCTATAAACCAAACTGTTTGTTGGGGCAAAATGATATGGAAAAAATTTATACCTCCTAGAAGATCTTATCTTTTTATTTGTTTTTAACAAGCTAGCTACAGAAGAAATTAAATTTGAGATCTCGAGGCTTCTCTCTTCCTTCTTGTTGCAGGCTTTGTGCTTACCCATCTAATGAAGAAACTGTTATTCATTTATTATTTCTCTGTGAGTTTGCAAAGCAGCTGTGGAACTAGATTCATTCTTTATTCTATAATTCTTATTCTACTGAGGTTTCTGTTCAAGATTTTCTACTCCAATTCCTTTCTCATTCTTTTTAGTCCCCAAATATCTGATTTAAGGTTGGTTGATGTCATAAGCACTATTTGGATTATATGGAAAACAAGAAATGCATGATCATATTTTTGAAGGTAATTGTTTATCTCTTGTTGGCACTCATACACAATATTACCTCTAAAATATATAATAGATAAATATTACCTCAAATAATAGTACGTACTGTAGTAAAAAGTGAAGATTGGCAGGGTTGAGGCGCGGACTAGGTCGCTCTCTTTAAGACGTTTCGCGCCACTATGAATTATATCCGATGCAGTAGTTTACAAGCACGCCGCCTCCAGGATGCAATAGCCCAACCACTCACTATTATCTTCTCATAGTTTGCACAACTATGAGAAGATGGAAGCTCCTCACAACACCCTACTTTGCACAATCAACTCATAAAAATAAATTAAAAACATAGACTCATAGAGGAAAAGAAGAGAGGATATGTGCGAGTGTAGATGAGTGTATATATGTGTGTCTTGGAATTACCATTATATATAGATGTAGAAAATGTAACACTTGGTGGAGAATTAAAATTCTCTCATAATATCACATGAAGGTCATCATAATATCAAATGGGATGTTATGGAAGTTACATAATAGGTTATAGAAATTTTGAGACATTCTAATGTTAACAAATGGAGGAGCTTTCATATTGATGCACTTTCATGTCTCGAACTCGAGATCTCTCCTATTGAATATCATATTTTGATAAGTTTTCTTTTCTTTTCTTTTTTCAAAGAAAGAGGATATGCATCAAAGAGGAAAATAGGATACCAACTAGGTTGGCACCCTATGACCTCACAATATTAATTATGTGCCATCAACCTCATAATATTATTAAGATAGAAAAAGAAAAATAGTACAATTAGGGTTCAAATAAAACCATAACCAAAAACTGGAATGTAAAAAACCAAATAGAAAAAAATTAAGAGAATCTATAATTTGGAAGGCTTGACATATCCCTATCAAGATAGGACAAAAGGAAAGTAGCATCTGATGACCACCATGTTGAAGAGGGATGGGTAACTGCAATATTAGCAATCTTGTTAGCTGCCATATTACCCTCTCAATAAATATGAGAAACCACAACATTCATTTTGGATATAAGATTCAAACAATTGCTCCATTTAGAATGCAAAGTCCAAGGAGGAACGAAGCATTTATGAATAATCTCATTGACTAACACTTGATAATCACTTTCAATCCAAAGGTGATGCCAACCCTTTTCCCAGGCATAAGAAATAGCAAGGATGAAAGCATAAGTTCAGCATAAAATGCAAACTGAATACCTAATTTAGCACCATAGATTTCATTCACGAACCCTCTGTAATTTTGAAAAATACCACCACATGCAGCAAGACCATGACTGCCTCTAGCAACAGCATCTGTATTAACTTTAGTCCAAAGCATAAGAGGATGCAACCAATAAACTGGAAAAATCTTTGGAGCTTTAAGAGAAATGCTATAAATCTTAAGAGATCTTAAAATTTGGAGATCTAAAATAGAATGATCCATATGAGATAGAAGTGATTAAAGCACCACCATCTCGAATATGCTCCTGAATAACAATCTTTGCTCTAGCAAGAGATGTTGGATATTTTAATAAAAAAATATATAATTTATATCATATGTTTCATATGTTTGAATATGACATCTCTTCTCTAAATGTTAGGATATATACTTGCTATTGGGCCAGGGCTGGCCCTGAGTTTTGGGTGGCCCCAACCAAGTTCCTAGAATGAGGCCCTTCTATATTTTGACATATAAAAAAAAAAAAAAAATTGCATACCTTAATTTTTCTTAAGCTAAAACCTGCAACCATACTACAACAAGCAATTCACAAAAGGGTTTTCATTTGACTCACCCAAAACCTCCTATCATAATTCACTAATACACATATATCAAACAAATATCAAAATACTTAATCTATTAAAATGAATATGATTCAAATATATAGGATATAAAGAAAAAACAAAACATACAGTAAAATCCCTAAATAACATCAACATAAAAGAAATGCTAAATAGAAGAGAGTCTTGGGAGATTTGAGGGGAGATTGAGAGAGAGTGTCTTGGCGTCGGCGTCTGCATTTGGGAGAGGAAGCTGGACTACAAATGTAAGGGGCGATTTTTTTTTTTAATTGGAATGGCCAATGGCTTATAGGCAGTGGACTACAACATTTTGGGCCTCTCAATTTTGGAGGGCAAACTGGACTACGGACTATTTTTTTTTTTAATTGGAATGACCAATGAGTTATGGGCAGTGGGCTACAAAATTTTGGGCCTCTCAATTTTGGAGGGCAAACTGGACTACGGGTGATATATATATATTTTTTTAATTGGATGGCCAATGGGTTATGGGCAATGGGCTACAAAATTTGGGGCCCCTCAAATTTGGAGGCTTCAAACATTTTTTTGATGTTGTAAAGATGAAGGGCCAGCCCTATATTGGGCTACACAGCCATTCACAAATATATATTGACCGTTAGACACCCAAAAAAAAAAAAAAAAAAAAAAAAAAACAAACATATTGACCATTAGACTTAGTGACAAATATTAAGCATTAAGTTAGAGATTTTTTCTTCCTTTTTGATGTCTTTTACTTTGTGTTCAGGAGTCTTCTTTGGTGATTGATGAACTCATCGCTTAAATCAGTGAGGACGCTCACGCAATCACTCACGTCAAATTGGACCCATCATACATTCAAACTTTGCTTTTCTGACTAATAATTATTATACCATTAACAAATAATACAGTGCTGATCACGTGCACAAATTAACCTCTCTCTCTCTCTCACACACACGTGTTTCTGCGTGCGTCCCACCCTGTCCACTTCGCGGATTATAATCTCAGCTCCTCCTAGCCTCTCTCTCTCTCTCTCTCTCTCTATATGTGTATATATATATCCCAACAACCCACTGCACATTCAACCTACTCTCTCTCTCTCTAAAAAATATGGACACCAAAGATACTCCTTCAGCATCCTCATCTACTTCGTCCAGCGACCTCCTTCCTTTACTCACGCCATGCAATTACATTGAATCATATTCGTCACTACTACACGCGCCGTGTTTTTCGCACAAACGGAAGGCCGGAAGGATAAAGTTTCGAGAGACGCGGCACCCAGTATACAGAGGCGTTCGCCAAAGAAATGGGAATAAATGGGTATGTGAAGTACGTGAACCCCACAAGAAATCAAGGATATGGGTAGGCACATTCCCTACCCCAGAAATGGCTGCTAGGGCACATGATGTTGCTGCCCTTTCCCTTCGAGGTAAATTGGCCTCTCTCAATTTCCCTGACTCCGCTTGGCTCCTTCCACGACCCATGTCACCTTCAGCTAAGCACGTACGAATTGCTGCAAAAGAAGCGGTTAAGATTTGTCGTCCAGCTCCGACATCCATATCCTCTCCTTCTTTGAAAGTTCAAGAACCTTCTGTAATTGAATATAGCTATTGTCCATGTGTTAATACCTTGGAGGATCTGAAGGTTTCAGATCCTTCCACGACATCGTTTTTGGACGAGGAGGCATTGTTTGATATGCCGGGTTTAATTAACTGCATGGCTGAGGGTTTGCTGCTTACACCACCGGCTTTGCAAAGAAGATTTCAATGGGATGATGATATAGTTACTGATATGGATATCACTTTGTGGAGGGACTAACTTGTGTTTGATTACCCAGAAAATTAGCATAGGAAAAAAAATTGAAAATCCCAATTATAATTAATTACCATAGTTGTTTTAGTCTAGTAGTAACTTAATTATGACCATTATTAATTATATAGAAAAAATGCTAAGTGGACCAAATTTACTAAATCAAAGAGATATCTCATCTACTTTCGTACATTTTTGAATTGCACAAAAATAGAGATGATATTATGATGCCACATCATTTGGTTTAAAAAATTTGATCTTCCCCTAGAATTTATATCTCTCTTGCTCGTGAGACATCGATGTCTCAATTGATCTCATTATTAGTGGCAGTGATGCTGTGGATATATTAATTACATTCGTCTTTGTGGTATAAGGGTCCAAACATGCAGACATCTCTCTCTCTCTCTCTTCAATTCTCTTTGTTAATTACCTAGTAATAAATAAATAAAGGGAGGTAGACTGCATGATTGAACCAACTCTTCCCTGTATTCAAACAAAGCTTTTCCCTGCTCTAGTTTCCACAGATCCAAACAAAGGCTTACAAGCTGAATGCCAATTATACTCATACGTTTGCAGCAGGCTATTCGTGTCCAGGAATTTTAGGATTTTCTCATACTCTAGCTAGCTAACCTTCTCTAATTGGGAATGACAGTCAGTAAGCAAGGGTACCAAAGAGGATATATATATTTACAGAAATGATATGATCCAAGTATATGCTTACTTTATGAGGCTAGTAGAAAATTGTGGGGTACATGATTTTGAAGAATTGTTGGTACGTTGAATTAGATACTATATGATGGGGAAGATGACATTATACGAGGACTTAAATACGAGGAACAATCATCAGCGATAATACGAGGATACGTGAGGACTGATATGATACGAAGATATTAATGAGAAGTCAACGACAGAAGAACAGACAACCGTTAAGAAGCATAAAATCCTTGTTTTGACTGATATTACGGAAAATCAACCAAAATTGGGGAGGAAAAAGCTCTTACCAAATCCCAAAACCCTCTATATAAAGAAGGGATTCACAGTCCAATGGACAGGTAACATATAGACGATTACCATACAAAAGTTCTTAAATTATTTTGTGAAATACTGACTTGATCATCGGAGGGTTTACGCCGGATTAGATCCGGCCTCTCTAACTTTAATATTTGCAGGCTTGAGACTTGGTGTTTGAGCATTGGTTGATTCTTGCATCATCAGCTGGCGCCGTCTGTGGAAAACCGAAACAAAAAGTCCCTTTGTTTCCACATTTTTTACTAAAAAATGCCGATCACGAGATCTCAAGCTCTAGCAGAAGGAGAGACATCGACAAGGATCCCAATCCAGAATCAATCTGTAGAAGGCGAGATGCGTGTTCGACCTTTGGAGATGTCTGAAGCCATAGAGAAAATCATGAAGTAGAATGAGGCCGTCCTAGCCCAAAACAAGGAACTCAGACGTCAGATCCTCGGACAGACAGTCGCACATGATAAAGGAAAAGCCCGGATGAACGAAGCCGACTCTCCTGAATCACAACGATCAGTTCTACCAACTCAAAACGGTCTTACCAGAAACAACAGGGCAACTCATCGACCTCAAGTAAGATCCGAAATAAGAATCAGAAGCAAACAACATTTCGGGTCACGCTAAGATCAATATCCCGTTTCTCAAAGGGGTAGATACTCTGAACAAAAATCTTGGTCGAGAAGGGACAGAAGTGTTGAAGTTCAATCCAGAAAAAGTCGGCAAGAAGCAGAGAACCAAAAAAGCAAAAGACCAAAGTCCGAACATCAGCATAAAGAAGTAGACATGCGAATGAAGGAGATAGACGCTTGGCTGGGAGTGCTAATAGAAGCAGTAAAGGAAAAGGAGCCTTTGGGTATAAAGGAATTGGTGAAGTCAACCGGTCCACCTTTTACTCAAAGGATACTAGAGGAACAACCGCGAAAGAATTTCAAGATGCCAAACATTGACGTGTAAGACGGAACCACTGATCTGACAGACCATTTAGAAGCATTTAAAGGAGCAATGATCCTCGAAGGGGCATCGGATGCCATTATGTGCAAAGCATTTCCGATCACGTTAAAAAAGACAGCGAGGGATTGGTTTAAAACTCTAAAGCCGGGAACAATCCACAGCTTCAAACAGTTAAGCGAAGCTTTTGTTGCTCGATACATCGGAAATAGGCGGAGGAAGAAGACCGTTGCACACCTCCTCAGTTTAAGGCAGGGGAAAGAAGAAGCCTTGAATAAGTATTTACAGCGGTTCATAGCAGAGACCCACGAGGTGGACGGGCTAGATGAGAAGACGGCCGTGTCAGCACTTACAAACGGACTCCGGGCAGGACGTTTATTCTATTCATTGACAAAAAATCCCCCAGATACATTGGCAGCCTTATTAACAAGGGCTGACAAACACTCGGTAGTAGAAGAGATGACTAACGCAAGGAAAGAGAAAGAAAGATAAGAAAACAAAAAGAAAGGAGATCGGGCTAAAGCAGACAAGACTGAACTACGGCCTAAACCCGAAGAAAAGAAAAAGATGGAGAAGCAAGACAGGTTCGACAAACATCGCCGATTTGGAGAATACACACCCCTTCGGGTGCTTGTCAGTGAAGTTTTCCTCGAAATAAAGAGAAAGGGATTGGTCCGATGGCCGAAGAGAATGACTTCAAATCCAGGATATTGATGTAACAGAAGATATTGTGAATTCCACAAAGATATCGGTCACACAACCAATGAATGTGCAGACCTCAGAAATGCGGTAGAGGAGTTAATCCAGAAAGGCCATTTAAAAGAATTCCTTCAGGGCAGAAGAGATCGCGTCGAACCGGAGAGGAATGCAGATGAACCTCGGAGCACAAACCGACCAACAGGGGCAGAAATAAGTGTAATTCATGGCGGGTTAACAATTCAAGGGGATACAAAATCTTCCCGAAGAGCACATGCCAGAGAAGCCAGAAGAAGTCCTCCAAGGAAAGTAATGGTCGTCGAAAATACGATCCGAGATCCGGTCCTGAACTTCTCCGATGAAGATCTACCAGGACTCCATATGCCACACGATGACGCCTTGGTGATCTCTGTAACCATTGCTAACCATCCAGTACGAAGGGTTTTGATTGATACTGGAAGTTCGACCGATATTTTATTCAAACAAGCTTTTGATCGAATGGGTTTGAACAAACCCGACCTCTGGCCAACAACAGGAACTCTCATCAGCTTCACGGGAGCTTCAGTAGAAGCTTTGGGATGGATGACCCTACCAGCAACCATCGGAGAATTGCCCCACGCAAGAACAGTCATGGTCAACTTCCTTGTCATCGACTGTCCGGCAGCATATAATGTGATAATCGGCAGGCCATCGCTTAGTCAGTGGAGGGCAGTTGCTTCAACCTTCCATTATGCATTGAAGTTCCCCACATCCTCGGGACAAGTAGGAACAATAAGAGGAGATCAAGGAGTTGCCTGAGCTTGCTATTACACATCTCTGAAGGAGTTGTCGAACTTATAGCAATCACAGAAAGGAGATCCTCTACCAACAACTGACGTGAAGGCGTTTTGTTCAGAAGGAGGAAGAGAATTCGTGGAGAGAGAATCGAAAGTAACCGATGGAAAACCAGCCGAAGATGTTGAAAAAATCCAGATTCATCCTATGATGAAAAATAGAACTGCTCAAATTGGGGCTGGCTTGCAGGGAGAACAGAGAGAGCAAATAATCAATTTATTAAAGGAAAACTATGATCTGTTTGCATAGTCACATGATGAGATGCCAGAAATTCCACCGACTATTTCACAGCACAAGTTGAACATTGACTCGGATCACCGGCCGGTGAAAGAAAAAAGGAGAACTTTCGCTGACAAAAGACATCAGGCCATAGATGATGAAGTAAAAAATCTTTTGGAAGCGGGATTCATCAGAGAAGTAAACTATCCCAGTTGGTTGGCCAACCATGTCATCGTAAAAAAGAAGAATGACAAATGGAGAATGTGCATCGATTTCATTAATTTGAATAAAGCTTGCCCCAAAGATAGTTTTCCCTTGCCGTGTATAGATCAGCTCGTTGATGCCACTGCTGGACATGAAATGTTAAGTTTTATGGATGCGTATTATGGGTATAATCAAATACCAATGCATCCGGATGACCAGGAAAAGACAGCATTCATTACTGGACTAGGTACGTACTGTTATGTTGTAATGCCATTTGGATTGAAAAAAGCAGGGGCAACGTATCAACGTTTAGTGAACAAGCTTTTTGAAAATCTCCTCGGCAAAACTATGGAAGTTTATATTGATGATATGCTGGTGAAAAGCCTCCAGTCGAAAGATCAAGTGCAACATCTGAAGGAATGCTTTGACATCATAAGAAAAGCACAGATGAAGCTCAATCCAAATAAATGTACTTTTGGTGTCAGATCCGGACAATTCCTCGGTTTTATGGTGACGAAGAGAGGAATCGAAGCTAATCCAGATCAGATCAAGGCTCTAGTCAACATGAGCTCACCAACTTCAATTAAAGATGTCCAGCGGTTGACGGGAAGGATAGCAGCTTTGAACCGATTTATTTCTAAGGCATCAGACAAAAGTCTTCATTTTTTCAAGATCCTCAGGGAAACACAGAAATTTCAGTGGACCGAAGAATGTGAGAAGGCGTTCAAGGAACTGAAAGAATACCTCGGATCCATACCGATGTTGTCAAAGCCTGCATTGGGAGAACCATTGTACTTGTATCTTGCAGTTTCTCCAACCGCTGTAAGTTCAGCTTTAGTCCGAGAAGAGGAAGGGAAGCAGAAACCTATTTATTACACAAGTAAAGTATTGCTGGATGCGGAGACACGTTACTCGGAAGTCGAGAAAATAACCCTATCCTTCGTAGTATCTGCAAGAAAACTCCGACCATACTTTCAGCCTCATCCTATCATCGTCCTCACCAATTATCCGATGCTATCCATTCTACACAAACCCAACACCTCAGGACGACTATTGGCATGTACAATAGAGTTGAGTGAATTTGACATTGAATACAAGTCAAGAACCGCAATAAAAGGACAAGCAGTGGCAGATTTTATCGTTGAGTTGACACGGCAGAAAGGAGCACAACTTGAGCAGCATGAAAAGAAATGTCACTCGGAATTGTATGTCGATGGAGCAGCTAACAATAAAGGAAGAGGTGCAGGGATTGTTCTAAAAATTCCCGGGGAACAGTGATCGAACATGCCTTAAAAATTTCTTTCAAAGCAACTAACAATGAGGCAGAATATGAAGCACTCCTCGCATGTTTGAAAATGGCAGAGGCGATCGGGATACAATTTCTGCGAGTCCACAGTGATTCGCAACTGTAGACATCCATTTTTGACCATGAGTATGATCATTAATGGTTGCTTGTGATTAGAAGTGAAATAGGGTGTTAAAACCCTAAGTTCCCAGTTTTACCCTTATGGGTAATTAGATAGAAGTCATTATCACATGTAGGTTTTTAGGTCAGATTGAGTCGGTTCTTTTTGCATTTAGTTTTTAGAGAGTCTAGAAACATCCCTGCAAAATTTCATTGCATTTCGAGTCAGGCTCGATAGGTAATTAGGTCTTTTGTGACCTAAGAGGCAGAATTGTCCTTTTGATCACAAAAGTCCCTAAGAGCTATTGAATTGGTTTCAGATTGTCCCGAGGTTTTGGCATAGGTAATTAGGGTGTATTTGGTAGCTAAGTTGATCAGTGGCAAGGTCTGTGGAGCTTTCTAGCTCATGATTGGCTCTTGAGGCTCGAAAGACCCTTTCAAAGCCCAGATTAGGGTTTCGACCGGAAGTAACTGGGATTCGATATTTTTATCAAACCAAAGCCTTCAAAGGATTCAAAACACTTTCCTAAAACATTTTAAAACTTGTTTCAATAAGAAGAATTGATTTCGAAAGCAATCGGTTAGCAAATTTCAAAACCCTAATTTGGGCCCGGCAGGTCCTAAACAGCTAATCGGTCGACTTTTCCCTAAAAATTTGACCTTGGTCAATGAATTTTCACTTTAAACACTTCTTAAAACATGGAAAATCGAATCACGATCGTTTCGGCGCTTGAATCGTCAAATTTGGACTTAAAACGGGCCCGAAAAGCCGAAAAAAACCGAAACAGGGTCGAAACGGGCTGAGACAGGCCCACATAGGGCATTTTGGAGATGGGGGATCGATGGCCGTCCACCTAGGGACAGACAACAGTCCATGAGGGACGGCCAACAGTCCTAGAGTGGATGGTCATCGACCATTTTGTCCAATAACTGCTCTTCTTCAGTGGTTTTTCTGCCCGGGACTCTTCCAAGCCCTGCCATGTGGACTTTTGGATGAGTACGAACACCTTCGAAGGCTGGTTTTGAGCCCTTGGATCACTTCTAAGATATTCAAACTCAGCCATTGATCAAACTCAGGCCTCCCTATAAATAGAGGGCCCTGAAATCAGTTTTAACACACAGAAAAAAGCTTTAGAGAGCTAGTTTGGAGAGTAGAGGCTTGAGTAATTGCACAAGCTTCCTCCATAGCACTCTAGCTTAAGTTTTAGAGTCCTTGAGGTCCTTGAAGTCCTTGGAGCTTGAGGAGAAGGCTTGGAGCTTGAGGAGAAGGCTTGAAGCAAGGAGGCAAAGAAAGAGGTTAGTAGTTTTCTTTCTTCTTCTTTTTTTTTTTTCCTTCTTCTTCTTCTTCTTTAATCATGTTAGATTAGGTTTTATTTCTTTAAGTATGCATAGGATTTATTTTATTATTAGTATACATATGATATAGTTCATTGTTAGCATGCATAGTTTAAGTTCAATATTTCTTTAGTATGCATGATAGGCTAGTTTATTTAATATATATGCATATTTCTCTTCTTCTATTCTTCTTTAGTCATACCATATTAAGATTAGATATTTAGGATTAAGTTCATGCGTGTTTAAGTCTTTTAGGTTGGTAATCATGTTAGGTTATTTTATCACATGCTAGTGTTTATAGGATGGATTTGTATTATTCATATTAGGTTGTTAGTCTATTCAAGTTAAGCATAATATTATTTTTATCATGATTTATTTTGGAATGTTTGATTGATATATAAAATGTGTTCGAGGGAGCATGCAAAGGTGAGTCCCTTCCCTTGTGATTAAATGCTATGTTTTGATGATAGTTTAGTATGCATATTAGGTTATATTTAGTGCATATTTTTTATCATTTTTATTCATTGTTTGAGGGTTTTAAGTACATTTTTTGATTACTTTCAAATCTGTCCATGGGTTTAAAGTAACCTAAAAGTGCATTAAAACTCATTTTTTTAGGCTTAAATCAACTTAGAAACATGCCTAGGTTCCCATAGCTAACTTAGATTTGCATTTAAGACATTTTCATGCATTGTTTACACTTTTGATTATATTTTTTATTTATTTTCCAGAAATTCCAGCATGCATTATTTTGATATTTAGGGGTACTTAGATGACTTTAGGGTGTAGTTAGGGACTCTTAGGTTAAGGAAGCCACTTGGCTTCACCTAGGACTCCCCTTTGTTGTAAAAATTACATCTAAAAAAGGGTTTTTGGCTTGTTTAAGAGTCTATTTTTGAGAGTTTTCAAATGAAAATAAAAGAAGTTATTTTGGGATGAAACTCTCATTTTGAAAGATTTTGAAAGATGAAACATTTCAAACAAACACCAACTCTTGAAGATAGAGTCTTAGATAAGGTAGAACGCCTTCAAAGATATAGTTCATTACAATAGGAGAGTCCTAGGGTAATCGAACTACGTGGACTTTGATATTTATCAAGCAATTGGTAAGGTACGTAGGCAGTCAATGGGGCGCAAGTCCATTCTTAGGTTGACTTCTAGTCTCCTAAGATCCTTAGGATTGTGTATACTTTTGTACTATATATTATTATTATTATATATTATTATCCATATTTTGTGGTTGATTAGATATGTTAGGATTATTTTGAAAAGATTTTGATAAAGCCCAATAGTAATTAGGAGACCTTTAATTAGGGCGAGGTGGGTGCCTACAAGGAGTTCCTTGGAACCTTCCCACTTCGTAACCTAGCCCCCGAATCCAACTTTGATTCGAAGACCATGCTTTTCCAAAATATGGGGTCAATGTTTTATTGAAAATAAAACTCTTTTTGGTGGTTTCCTTGTTCCCTAAAAATAAGGTGGCGACTCCCAGTTTTTTATAAACTCTCATCCTTTTCAAAACCCAATCTTGAGTGGATAAATAGAGAAAGATAAATGTGGATAATAGAGAAGCATAATTGAGATGAATAAACATCATCCACAATCCACTCAAGAAAACCCCCCAAAGTGAACGAGAGCCTCCCAATCAGGTTGGCTGGTTCACAGGAACTCGTGGTTAACCAAATTCACGACGAATATGAGACGAAAGAGCCGACGATGATGAAGTACGTTTCAAAGGTTAAAGAATTGCTATCTCAACTTTCTGAGGTTAAGATCATCCAGATACCGAGGGACCAAAACAAAAGAGCAGATGCATTGGCTAATCTCGCGTCAACTTTAGAGGTGGACACCTCCAAGATAATCACAATGGAGACAATCAGAAAACCAAGCATCGATGAAGCAGAAACAGAAGTTATGGTCGTAGAAGAAGCAACCTCGTGGATGGATCCAATTCGGAGTTATATCGAAGATGAAACTCTTCCCGATGATAGGGATGAAGCCCGAAGAGTTCGTACCAGGTCGACAAGATACATAATCATTGGTAGACTATTATACCGAAGGTCTTTTTCCCGCCCATTACTTCGATGTGTGAGGGGAGAGGAAGCTATGTATGTACTTCGGGAGAAACACGAGGGATGCTGTGGAAACCATTCTGGATACCGAAGCTTAGTTCAGAAGGTAATCAGACAATGCTATTACTGGCCCAAAATGGAAGAGCAAGCTAGAGAGGTTGTCAGGAAATGTGATAAATGCCAACGTTTCGCTTCGTATATTCACCGACCACCTACCAGACTCATCCCAATCCCAAGTCCATGGCTTTTCTCGCAGTAGGGAATGGATATTGTCGGCCCATTACCGATGGCTCCTGGTAGAAAGAAATTCCTGATCGTAGTAATAGATTATTTCACGAAATGGGTGGAAGCAGAGCCATTAGCCAAAATAACCGAGGTAAATACAAAGAAATTTCTGTGGAAAAATGTTATTTGCAGATTCGGGGTACCAGCAGTAGTCATTATAGACCGAGGTCGACAATTTGACAATCTTAGGATGAAGAGTCTTTGCAGTAGTTTGAATATCGGCTTACATATAGCAGCCTCGAGGCATCCACAATCCAATGGACAAGTTGAAGTCACCAACAGGATCATCCTTAAAGGATTGAAGACGAAGCTAGAAAAAGCCAAAGGAAAGTGGGTCGAAGAACTTCCGAGCATTTTTTGGGCCTATCATACAACACCTCGGAGAGCAACCGGAGAGACGCCCTTCTCTTTAAGCTATGGATCAGAAGCTGTAATCCCAGTTGAAATTGGTTTACCATCCCTAAGGGTTGAAACCTATAATCGAGAGCAGAATACAGACGAATGTGAACCAGCCAACCTGGATCGGGAGGTCCTCTCGTTCACTCTTGGGGAAGTGTTTATCTTGAGTGGATTGTGGATGATGTTTATCCATCTCGATTTATCATTCTCTATTATCCTTCTCTATTATCCACGTTTATCATTCTCTATTATCCACTCAAGATAGGGTTTTTTGAAAAAGGGATGAGAGTTTGTAAAAAACTAGGAGTCGCTACCTTATTTTTAGGGAACAAGGAAACCACAAAAAAGAGTTTTATTTCCAACAAAACGTTGACCCCATATTTTGGAAAAAGCATGGTCTTTTGAATCAAAGTTGGATTTGGGGGCTAGGTTACGAAGTGGGAAGGTTCCAAGGATCTCCTTGTAGGCACCCACCTCGCCCTAATTAAAGGTCTCCTAATTAAGTTTAGGCTTTATCAAAATCTTTTCAAAACAATCCTAGTTATCTAATCAATCACAAAATATGATATATAATATATAATAATAATACATAGTATGAAAATATACATAATCCTAATGGTCTTAGGAGACTAGAAGTCAACCTAAGATTGGACTTGCGCCCTATTGACTGCCTACGTACCTTATCAATTGCTTGACAAAGATCAAAGTCCACGTAGTTCGATTACCTTAGGACTCTCCTATTGTAATGAACCATATAGCCAAAAGAATTCTATCTTATCTAGGACTCTAACTTCGAGAGTTTGGATTTGATCAAAACACTTTTCTTTGTATAAGAGATGAAATTTCATTCCATTTTAAACACTTTCAAAAGTTTAGAGTTGTTCTTGAAGTAGAATCCTAAACCAAGTAGAACTCTAGCTTCGAGAGTTTGGATTTGATCAAAACACTTT
>JAESVK010000622.1:4615471-4681287 GCA_017140935.1 Hamamelis virginiana
ATGGAATTTCATTCCGTTTTAAACACTTTCAAAATTTTAGAGTTGTTGTCGAAGTAGAATCCTAAACCAAGTAGAACTCTATTACTATAAAAATTCTTACAACAAAGGATAGTCTTAAGTGGGATCAAGTGGCCCCCCTAATTCTAGGGTTTCTAGCTAATCCTAGGTTAGTCTAAATACCTAAAACATTAAAATATGCATGCTGGAATTTCTGGAAAATAAAATAAAAAAATATCATCAAAAGTATAAATTATGCATGAAAGTGTCCTAAATGCAATCTAATTATTCTATGTGAACCTAGGCATGTTTCTATGTTGATTTTGGCCTAAAAAGTGAGTTTTAATACACTTTTAAGTTACTTTAAATCCATGGAAAGATTTATAAGTAATAAAAAAGTGGGTTTAAAACCCATAAAATGAAAGAATAAAAGAAGTGAAAATAGCCTAATATGCAACCTAATATGATATATCAAAATAATCATACTTGAAAACAATCAATTTCATCACAAGGGAAGGGACTTACCTTTGCATGCTCCCTCGAACACAAGTCATATCATTCCAAACAAGACATAATTAAAATACAAACCTAATATTAACAATATAAAACTATCTAAAAAAAAAAGAAATAGATTAATATATTTTCCTAACCTTAATAAAATGACATGCATGAAAGTAATATATTATCATATAAAATAAATCCTAATACTAATATGGTATGATTATGGAAGAATGGAAGAAGAGAAAAATGCATATATAATAATAAGCTAGTTTATTATGCATACTAAATAAATATGGAATTTATATTATGCATGGTAATCTATATCCTATGCATACTAATAATAAACTAAACCCTATGCCTACTAAGAAAATAAAAACCTAACGTAACATGATTAAAAAAAGAAAAAAGAAAAAAGAAAAAGAACAAGAACATAAAAGAAACTACTAACCTCTGCCTTCAATCCTTCAAGCTTCAAGCCTTTTCCTCAAGCTCCAAGCCTCCTCTCCAAGGACTCTAAGGACCTCAAAAACTTTAAAACTTAAGCTAGAGTGCTATGGGGGAAGCTTGTGCAATTGCTCAAGCCTCTACTCTCCAAGCTAGCTCTCTAAAGCTTATTCTGTGTGTTGGAATTGATTTCAGGGCCCTCTATTTATAGGTACATAAAGCTATAGCAAGCTTTTCATTTAGGCGATGTGGGACAGAGTGGATTTCATTCTTCTACACTCCCCCTTACGTGCAGGCTCGTTTGGGCCTGTTTTAAGTCCAAATTTGATGATTTAAGCGCCGAAACGATCGTGATTCGATTCTCCATGTTTTAAGAAGTGTTTGAAGTGAAAATGCATTGACCAAGGTCAAAGGTTTAGGAAAAAGTCGACCGATTAGCTGTTTAGAGCCTGCCGGGCCCAAATTAGGGTTTTGAAATTTGCTAACTGATTGCTTTCGAAATCATTTCTTCTTCTAGAAACAAGTTTTAAAATGTTTTAGAAAAGTGTTTTGAAGCCTTTGAAGGCTTTGGTTTGATAAAAATATCGAATCCCGGTCGCTTCTTGTCAAAACCCTAATATGGGCTTTGAAAGGGCCTTTCGAGCCTTTCGAGCCAGATGTGAGCCAGAAGGCTCAACAGGCCTTGCCACTGATCAAATTAGCTACCAAACACACTTTAAATATCTATGCCAAAGCCTCGAAGCCATTCGAAACAAGATCGACAGTCATTCAGGGCTTTTATGATTCAAAGGACAAAACTGCCCTTTAGTCACAAAAGGCCTTATTTTCTATCAAGCCTGGCTCAGAATGTTATGAAAATTTGCAGGGATGTTCCTAGACTCTCTAAAAACCTAATGCAAAAAGAACCGACTCAATTTGACCTAAAAACTTACATGTGATAATGACCTCTACCTAATTACCCACAAGGGTAAAACTGGGAATTTAGGGTTTTAACACCCTATTTCACCTCAAATCAAAGGCAACCATTCATAACCATACTTATGGTCAAAAATAGATGTCTCCAACGAGCTCCTCCTCAATTTAGATCTCGTAGAAGAAAGAAGAGAGAAAATGCGGATGAAAATCACATCATATCAACAGCAGATGAAAGCAAGTTATGATAGATCGGTTAGACCCCGCTCTCTTAGCGTCGGAGACCTCGTCCTCAGAAAAACAATGGAAACAACCCGAGAACAGGGAGCAGGGAAATTGGGGGTAAACTGGGAGGGGCCTTACAAAGTTATCAGCAAAGTAAAAGGAAAATACATACATTTTAGAAGACATGGAGGGAAGGAAATTGGTGAATGCATGGAACATGGAGCATTTGAAAAAATATTACCAATAAAGCTTTATTTTTTACTTGTTTTGTTTTAACTTAGATCGTTTTGTTTTAACTTAGATCACTTTACATCACAAACCAACGCAGATTTGCAGGAATAAATCATCTGTTCTTTTTCATACTCATCGGATAAAGACTGATGATCTTTTCTTTTCACACGCATCGGATAAAGACTGATGCTTTGAGAGCTAAGACCCTTGAGATGAAAAGCCACAAAGGAGTCAAGCCCAAAGCATAAATAGAGTCTAAGCATCATAAAGATGACGACAGAATACATCTAAGCATCAAGCAGATGACGATGTAAAAATATGAAAAATCAAAAAGTAAGGTTTTTTCTTCATTTATGTATCTTCATAATTACATCACTTGACAACGAGCATTACAACGAGCATTACAATATTCAAAAGAGAAGACAAGTCCATTGCAATCAGAAGAGGAGGAGCTGCTGAATGGCCAGAAAGTTGTGATGGTTCGGTGTGAAGAGAAGAAGCTGCTGAACGGCCAGGAAGTTGTGGTGGTTCGGTGTGAAGAGGTATGCTTATCAGGAGAATGTTTCAGTCCTCTGAAATCACCGGTTCAGTTTGAGGAAGCTCTGGGTTAGTCTCGGAAGGCTGAGGGTCTTGATTCTCATCTTGTTGAAGATTTTCTTTTTGACCTTCTTCAGAAGGCTGAGGATCTTCTATAAGATTTTCCTCCTCATCCTCGTCATAGTCCTCAAGGTCGGTAAAATCAAGATGAGAATATTTCTTCTTAGCTGCAACACAACAGGCACTGAAGCCAGCCCCATATTAAGAAACAGCATCGTTCCTGCACGTCTTGACCATATCCTCAGCCTCCTCCAAAGATTCTCAAGTTGAGAAACACGATTTGTTGTCGCAGAAACTTCCTTGGTTAACCGCAGAATGACCGAAGCATTCTCTTTCAGAAGATCCTCGTCTTTCTCCCGTCTAGCCAGAAGAGCTGCAACCTTACTCTTCAACGAAGGAAGCTCTTCTAATTGTTCCTTCAGGGAAGCTAAATCCACATCCTTTCTTTGGAGCTCCTCGTCTTTCTTCTTGATGGCCTCGACATTGGTACGGTTTTACTTCATTACTGAATATAGCCGCATGACCGCACCATAGCTGAGGATACATTCGGGCAGTTAATATATATATATATATATATATATGCTACCTTTGCCATTTGATGAACGGCCTCTAAACCCAGTTCACTTGAAGACGCAGAGGTCATATACTTCTGATAAGCTAGACGCAGAAGGGAATGAACAGCTTTATAGGCCACGTCTCTATTAAAAAGAGTCGAGTCCTCCGATGACTGATCACCAGTAGTAGGTGGAAGCTTAGTCGGTTGAGCTTGAACAACAGCCTTCCCCTTATCTGCCGAACGAGCCGGGGAATCAACCAAAATTGGATCCTTTGACACTTCGGTCAATGGGGGAAGAGGAACGTCAAGCACCTTTGGAGTGTCAACTTTTGCTTTCTTTGCAGGAGGGGGGAGAGAAGAGGAGCTACTGCCTTTCCCTTTCGACGAAGTCTTGGCTTGTGACTCATTCCAAAGGGCCTTGTAACTCAGTTTCGGAGCCATTCCTTCGGTAACGGATGACTCTTCAGATTCCTAGGGGATTGCACGAAGAGGATCGACTTCAATCGCCTCTGAATATTGCCGAGTATAGTAAAATTTACTTACTGACATTGGCGATAAAAGTTAGTTCCTCCTCCTGTCTTTAAGGCTCAGGATCGTCTCCACCCTCTTCAAAGCATCCTCGAATAAAATAGGAGCATCGCGAAATTGATCAATTTTTGTATAAAGAAGAGGTAAGGGGAAAATCTATTAGATTCGAAAAAAGATTAGTTGAAAAAATGCAAAAGCAATAAGTAAACAGAAGAAAAAGACACCTAGAGGAGCCCAGATCGTAGGGACGAAGACATCGCGAGTCTCTCCAGGAGCGAACTCCCATTCACCACTAAGGAAGAAATACCTGCCCTTCTAGTGATGAACCGGTGAAGGATTTCCGAAAATCAGTTTTCGGCCAGTTCGCGACCACAAATATACCCAACCACTATGAGAACTGGGACTATTTCTCGGTGAAATACAGTATAGAAGCTCATCAGAAGACTCCCAGCCTTGAGACCGCCATAAAATAATGGCTGCCAAGATGTCTTGCAAACAGTTCGGAGAAAGCTGAGCTGGGCATAATTTTAGGTCGGATAAAAGACGCCTAACAACCGGTTGAAGGGGAACCCTAAATCCAGCATCAAAAAAGTGCTCATAAAAAACAACCTCACCAGGACGAGAACTACTGGCACGATCATTCTCATTAGGAAGACGAATATGGACAAATGAGGGAAGACCGAATTTAACCCGGTAGTTAGAGAAACGCTTTACATCGATCGTACACAAGACCGTATCTGCGACGACATTATAAGGATTTGCTTCTACATTGAGTTCTTCCTCGACATCAACATCCTCGTCTAAAGGCCGGTCATCTAAATTTTCTATGGGCACATCAGATGAAACGGGGGGAACCCGAGAACCATCTAAAGAAGAAACGGTGTCATCATCCTCAAATCTATCCACTATTCTAGTGGGTTGACGGATGAATCTTTCCACAACCCTAGGAGAATCTTCTTCCTCGGAACTAGGGCTATCGCAAATTAAAAGGCGAGAACGTTTCATCTTCTACAAGTAAAAAAGAAAGTGTATGGGAAAATGCGAGAAAACTCGAGAAAATGCAAGAAAACTCGAGAAATTGCAAGAAAGTTCGAGAAAATGCAAGAAAAAGGTAATAGAGTACTGGAAAATGCAAATTTATACGAACAACCCAAAGAAAGCAGAAATTGAATAAAGAAAATGAGGAAGTACCTCGGAAGGACGGAGCGAACAGCAGCAAACGGAGAGGATGAAGACCACCGGGTCGGTTATGGAGCTGCAATGGCGTTCGAAGAGAGACTTCACTGGAACACTTTTTCAAGCAAAATGGAGAAGAAAGGAAAAATGTACAATGAAATAAGTTATATATCGAAGAAAGATGAATAGGGTAATGACACGTGGCGCTCAACGACAGGTCAGTATTTGAAAAGACCCACGTTTTTTCAACTTCCCTTTCGCATTTATTACAAGCATGCCAAACGTCTTCCCCACTTCGAAATTTGAAACGCCGCCACTCTTCCATAAAGAGAAATAATGATGGTCTGCAACCGCTCCGACACGTGGCACCTCCCCCGTACTACCGATTCTTTAAACAAATATTTTTTAGTTTTGACTTCGGTCAAACTAAAGAAATAGGGGGCTCCTGATAGGGAAGATGACATTATACGAGGACTTAAATACGAGGAACAATCATCAGCAATAATACGAGGATACGTGAGGACTGATACAATACGAAGATATTAATGAGAAGTCAATGACAGAAGAACAGACAACCGTTAAGAAGCATAAAATCCTCGTTTTGACTGATATTACGGAAAATCAACCAAAATTGGGGAGGAAAAAGCTCTTACCAAATCCCAAAACCCTCTATATAAAGAAGGGATTCACAGCCCAATGGACAGGTAACATATAGACGATTACCATACAAAAGTTCTTAAATTATTTTGTGAAATACTGACTTGATTGTCGGAGGGTTTACGCCGGATTAGATCCGGCCTCTCTAACTTTAATCTTTGCAGGCTTGAGACTTGGTGTTCGAGCATTGGTTGATTCTTGCATCATCAGTATATATATCGAATTCCACCGACCAATTGTAATTAGGCATAAATAGGCATAATTACAATTGTAATTAGGCATAATTGGCCAAAAGTCCCACTTTAGAGATGGTTACTGCTTAAAGTTCACCCATTTTTGTTTTTCTTTTGTTTTTTTCATGTAAAAAGTCCTCATTCGAAAAGTTTTAATGGCTAAAGTTCTATTTTTCTAGGGGTGGGGCTATATACATCACACTATTTTACTAAAGGCAGCCCATATAAAATTTTCATTGGGTCTATTTTACCATTTTCTAACTACAGTCCACTAATTTTTTAGGCAACCCATTACTATATAAAACAAGAGTTTTGAAATGCCATAAATACCCCAAGTCTAAATACAATACACAATTTTATTTGCAACCCATTACCCCCAACACTAAACCTAAAACATATTACCCCAACACTTTCATTTTAGGTTTGTTTGTATATTATTGGTAAACATCATATTTGGAATAAACTTACTTCAAAACATGAAAAGTAGCATTTTATAACCATTATGGTATAATGATGTTACGAAAAAACTCCTATTTCAATCGGAAAATTGAAAAAAATAAAATAAAATAAAATAAACAAACAAACTATGTTCGCGTTCGCATTCGGACTGGTAAATTCAAATATTAAGCTTTAGTATTCGGTAAGCCAATACTGAATATGAAACACTATATTCCACTCCAAAAAATCGAATGTAGTTTGCAGTTTTCCTAAAGCTAATGCCGAATATATAATTGCCGAATAGTAAACCTACATATTCGGCATTAGCTTATCGAATACTAAAACTTCATATTCGGTATTGACTTACCGAATATTAAAGCTTCATATTCGGATGTACCAGTCCGAATGCAAACACGAACACATTTGTTTTTTTGTTTTTTTTTTTCCTTTCAATTTTTCGATCCAAATAGAGATTTTTTTCGTAACAACATCATACTATAATGGTTATTAAAAGCTATTTTTCATGTTTTGAAGTAAGTTTATTCCAAATATAATGTTTACCAATAATATACAAATAAACCTAAAACAAAAGTATTGGGGGTAATATGTTTTAGGTTTGGTGTTGGGGTAATATGGTGTTGGGGGTAATATAGGTTGCTTATAGTATTTCTATTATGTAATGAGTTGTATTTAGTAAAGGGGTAAATGAGTATATTAATTAAATTTTTATTGTGTTGCCTTTAGTAAAAATAACAAATGGTGAGTTATACTTAGAAAATGGGCTGCCTTTAGTAAAAAGGTGTGCTGTGTATAGCGCCACCCTTTTTCTAAAATCTAATTATTTTATGGACAAAATTGCCCTTATCCCCAACACAGCTTGACGCCCTCCTACTCATCTTCATCTCAGGATGGGCTTAATCGAAACATCTATGAAATGACGTCGATATTGCGAAAATGGAGTTGGGAGCTGAGAGGGTCTCCCCCCTTATTGGCAGCAAAAACGTCAATTTCAAAGCCTATAACAGGTAAAGAACGAACATAAACAACAGACACGAATGCAAGCATCCTTGATGGAGGAGACCGACCTGCCTCTCATAGCATCTTACTTTCCTCGCTATCTCTGCCCATATTATATTATGTTAGTGATGATTGGAAGTCACTTTTGTTTCATTGAGCGGTGACAGGCTTTAGGAATGAGAAATCACATCTTTCAAAGCTCGGTGTGGCAACGGCAACGGCCTTTCCGAATAATGGATCACAAGTAGTCATTCCTCAGTACTTTGATTTAGGGATTCGCCCTCCTTGTCCAATATTGTACACCGACCCTTTTCTAACTCTTTCTATTTTCTGGCTACCATTGCCTAGATTCAAGCTAGATTGGTGGATTTACTAAACGTGACTTTTGGAATTCTGTCACACAAGTTGATAGTTGAGAAGCAAATTTCGCTTCCCTTGCTCTATCTCTCCGAATCAGTTGAAAACTGGTGACTGGGAACTGGGGGTCAACAACCAAATTCTACTTTTTGGTGTAATTAAAAAAGAAGAGGAGGAGAAAAAGAAAGACCTTTTTGTTTGGTTGGTGAGAAAATGGAGGAAAAAGAAAGAGATTGCTTTTTCTTATATTTTTTTTTTTAAAATTTTCGATGTTGTGAACTGCGATTCTGACGTAGGAACTCGGGATTCCGGCATAGTGAACTCCAGGGTCCGGCGTAGAAACTCGGGGTTTCGGTGTAGTGAACTCAGGTTCCGACGTAGTGACTTTGAGTGTCCGAGATAGTGAACTCCAGGTTGGAGTTAAAGGTTGTTTGGGAAAGGAAGGACATTTTTGTCCAATTTATGCCAAAAGGACTTTTGGATTGAAAATCTTATACTCCCTCCGTCCCACAAATATAAGCCAAAGTGGTCAAGGCACGCATTTTGAGGAAGCCGATTAAATATTGATTTGGCCATATTTTTTTAATTCTTTTTAAATACCCTACTACTATAAGACTAGAATAGTATTTAAAAAAATTTTGGAAAATATGACCAAATCAATATTTAATCTGCTTCCTAAAAATGCGTGCCTTGACCACTTTGGCCTATATTTGTGGGACGGAGGGAGTAAAGAAGAACCTTTGGCCAAATTCCCCTTGTAATTATTTTCAAAATGCCATCATTTTTTCACAGTCGATTAAAAAAAAGGAAAAAAAAAAAGAAAAAGAAGACCATTGGATCACTATAAGGATATAGTATCTAATCTAACCGTCAATTTTTTAAAATCTATTCTATAATTGGCCCTACGGAGGTCAATCAACTGAAGTAACTTTGCAACAGGTTCACCTTATAATAGCATCTCTGTTATTATAGTTATTATTGGGGGGTTTAGGAGTGAGTGAGGGTGTATTAATAGTATTTTAAAAAGAAAAATTCAACAGAGAGGTATCCCAAACTTTGTTAATTTAGACCAGTTCCCTTTGGTTCTATCCCATCGACTCTATCCCAAACACCCTCACCAGGAGTGAGCAAATAAAAACTATTGGGATTAAAATCAAAATACCACATAAAAATGATAAAGACAAGTAGAACTAACTTTTAAGATAACAAATAGAGAAAAAAAAATATAAAACAAGAGAGATGGAAGAAGTTAATAAGAGGAAAAAGTTATGTCAAACCCACAAGTTAAATAAAAAGGAAAAAATAAATAAATTGTGAAGAGAAAGGAAAGTTAGATGGGCTCACGTGTAATGAACAACGAATCTTGAAAATTTTGATATGAATTAATTAGTTGGACCAATGTTATAGTGGCATGGCAAGTTAAAGTGGTTGGGATTAGAATTAATAAGAGGAGAATTAAAAATTAAGAGAAAAAAAAAAGATATGCCATGTAAGTGTATTGGTGAATATATATATATATATATATATATATATATATATATATATATATATATATATATATAGTGAAATGATCAAGTCATTATTTGCTGACTTAGCCTAAGTTAGCAAACACTTAAATGACATTTAAATCTTGGCCATTTTGAGTGATGATCTAGGTCACTTGAATTATCCAACGGCAATTTAAGTGTCTACCAACTTAGGCTAAGTCAGCATTTGCCGACTAGATCATAACTCTCTATATATAATAGTATAGATAAATGTATATATTGCCACTACTACAATAAAAGCCAACCACGACGCCCGTGTTTCTCTGCCTTCAGCAAGAGAATATGCCATCATCATTGCCATCTTTCTCCTCATCTTCACCCTAGCCTCTATACATAATTCTTCTATCTTTCAACCATCCTTCATTCGTCTCTCTCTCCATCTCCCCATCACTCATCCGAATCCCTTTCTCTCTCTCTATCAATTCCTCTAAGATAGTGATTATGAACTTGAAGACATAAAGACTCAGAAGACCCATTTTCTTTTCAAATATTCTCTAGCTAGGTTCTTCATATTTTTTTATGATAAATTATCTTTATAACTATAAGATTTTTCTTTGGGGAATTTGGCCGGAAGTCCTAACTAGGGGGACTTTTGTGCAAGAAGTCCTTTGAAAATTTATTTTATGCAAAAAGTTCTTTTCTCACATTTTTGACAAAAATACCCTTCAAAACTTAGTTTCTATTTGTCGATACATATCATTTTCCTTTTATAATATTTATTGTCGTGGACTTTTGACTAGGGATAACAACGAGGCGGGGTGGGTTTTTCACTCCCCCGTCCCAGTCCCCGGTTAGAAAACTACTTGTCGTCCCCGCCACATACCCGATGGGGTTTGTAATTCTATTCCCGTCCTCGCCGCCCTGTCATTTCAATAACAAATTCAAAATATAATGTACTAAATGTACTTTTGATAGGGTTCGAACCCATTAAACTGCAAGCTCTCAAGGCGCCAATTGTTGAAAAAAAAATTAAACTATGAAATAATTAATAACAAATGCCAATATACCCCAAAAAAAAAAAAACCACTAAACGACCCCGTTTTTTGTCTCCTAAGAAAACGGTATATATTAACCGTGTTGATAATAGACCCAACAAAAACAGTTGCAAAAACACCGTTCTTAAATAGCAATAAACAAAAACAGTCACCACAACCATGTTCTTTGATCTGATTCTAAAACGTTTTCCAGAACCGTGTTCTATTTACCGTCTTCGTAGGGCTTTTTTGTAGTAGTGTTACCTCCACTAAAAAGCTTGTATTTAAGGAATCTAAACCACTAAAATGCACGTTGATTGTAATATACTTTTAAAATAAATAATCTTTCAACGACTCCCTCAAAGGGATCCACTTGAAAAAGCAAGCACTATATTAGATATTTTAAAAATTAACCGTTGGATGAGATATCACGCTTATATTCATTATGCATGCCCAAATCAAATGCATTGATCCAATAGCTAATTTTTCAAAACAAAAATTATGAATTATAAAAAATTGTAACAATTTTCGATAGTTTTTCGTAGTTCATCTCAAAAATATAATTTTTTTTTTAATTAATCGTCTGATCAATGTGATTTTTTGTATATATGATGAGTCATGTGTACACACATATAATTTAATCTAATCGTTAGTTTATCAAAATACCTATTCCATATTGGTTTTACAAACTATATGTCAAACTATGGATAAGGTGGTGTGCATAGGACCAATTGTGGAAAATATTTTGAAAAATTGACCGTTGGATTAAATACAATTGTTATGAATTTCATGTTTGCAAAAAGTCATAGTGATCTAACGGTCAATTTATGGCAAATGTCCATGATAAATTATAATATTTTAATTCTTTAAAATGTTACAATTTTTATAAAGATAGTTGTTTAAAAAAATAATCGTTGAATCGTTTATATTTTTGGCAAGTATGTAATTTATAAGAAGTGCATATAATCCAACGGTCAGTTTTTTAAAATCTATTGTGTGTTTTCTCCTATTGACTGTAGACTATAGAGGTCACCTTATACATAGATAACATAGCTGTGTAAAGTGCAACTTATAACAACATTGTTCCCGTAATCCTGAATAGAGACAGAGCCTGAATAATTGAAAAGATAGAGAGAGTTAACCAACTCAACACGATAAGATAGACTTGACTTATTATATAGAAAATATATAAAAATGGTTAGAAAATGTTAGATTTTTAGTAAGATCACTGAGATGGGAGAAAATCAAGTAATCGATGTTATTAAAAAATGGTTTAAAATGTTAAAATTGATGGGAGGGACATAAAAGTTAGGAGGTCATTAATAATTTAAATTATATATTATTTATAATGAGATATATAAAATATAATTTATGAATGATAAAAAAATATATGTTTTAAATATTAAATTTATATAAGTAGGGATGGGGAATCCCAGTAGGGTGGGGATAAATAGGTGGGGCGGGGCATTGTAAACTTGTCCCCATCCTTCGTATCCCGGCGGGGTAAATATTTTAAACCCCATTCCTACCATATACCCCGAAAATTTTAAAATAACTTGCCCGTATAGGGGCGGGGCGGGTCCTCGCGGGGATGGGACAAATTTCCATCCCTACTTTTGACGGAGGAGCAAAGAGAAATAAGAGAGAGACAGAGAGAGAAAGAAAGAGGAGAAGGGAGAGAAGATTTCAGCCTCTACAGATCCGACGAGATTCAAACGAGATCTGCAGTGAATTACATCTCAATGCTCAGTGATTATAGTTTGATCCTCTCTGGCATCATCGCTAACTAGCCATCACAAGCAGAGTCAACATTACCGGTTCTCTAACTAGGGAGAAATTTGTAAAGCTTCTTCGGCTCATTCTCATCTTTTTGTGCAAGCTTGATGACCTAATCGCTAATCAACCTCCAGATCTGCAACTAGTTTCATGCCTAATGTAACGCCCCAAACTGACCATTATACCGACCATCCCGGGTAGGTCGACACGTGTCAAGATGAAGGTACAACCTGCACTGCTCATTCATATTTCCATACACAGGATAAAGAAAGGATAGTTTATAACAACATGAAATGATATGTTCTAGTGCATACATGCCCAAGTAAGAGTAATATAACAAGTAAAGAGATAAAAGTACCAAGCTTAATGCCAATATCCCTGGCATATAGGCTACTAAGGAAATAAACTGATAGTTCGAAACACAAATAACTCAAATGCAAACTAGACTGCTCGATGCACGACTGCCCAGAACACTGCTAATCCCAATGCAACCTGAGTAGAGTTTCCTACCATTGAACCTCTACTAGAAACCTGTAAACCTGCTGCATGAAACACAGCATGAGCATGGAATGCCCAATAGGAGTACAACATCAACCAACAGTAATAATATTGATACAAGGAACATGATAAATAAAACAGTTTATATTCAGTTCAAAGTTCAATAACATAAATGGTGTGGGTTTAGATCGGTCATAAACGCAAGATAATATCCATCAATTTCGAAAACCAGGCTCACAGAACGTATATCAGGACGTTGTTCTAGGCTAACAAGCCTCCGGCACAACGACAGCCAAAACCGACCACTATGGGGTTTGACCTCTCAAGGATAACCGATCAGTTGCCTAAAACACCTGGCCAACTGTCGAGCGGCTATATACTTCAGGTCCGCACTAAGGCTCCACCCAGGACCATGGGCCCTTAAATAGTCTCCCTGTATACCAACCGAGCCTAAACCATGCATATCAACAATGGTTTATATAGTTTCAAATCAATTTCCAAAGCGAGCAGGTAAAGTAATTCATATGTGGCAGATAAGCATTTCAAGTATTATTCCAAAATAGTTATAACCATCATCCGAAAACAGGATTGAAATTAAATAATCCATATGCTAACATATAGGTTCGTAAACAATCATAAAACATACCACACCAATAGCACGTCAAATATGTTCCATGTATCACGTTTATTTCGTAAATCAATTCAGCATATCGGGTTATAAAAGTAATATATCATCACCATTAGAGAGGTTCAGTATCCTACCTTGACTAGGCAAATAAACTCCTAGCAGTGTTCTGATGTAATGCACACTAACTCGCGAAGGGATAGTTATCGGGACTATCCTGATCTGATACATGGACCAATAAAGATATGCATAAGTCCCTATCTAATAAAATAAACCGAATATTCAAAAACTAGACTCCGAGAGCTTTCCGTACATATAAAGTACGTGAAAATCGGAGCTCATATGCAAAAGTTATGAAGGTTTGAAATTTGAAGTAGAAAATTATCAAAATAGCCAATATTAATAATGGCAGGGGCATTATCGTAATTTGGCCATGAAAATAACCACAATGGTCATCTTCTTCCCGAGGAGCCAACCTGCAACCGAAATTCACACTTAAAAAAAATGATAATATTTAAAGTGCAAACAAGGTTATATGGTTTTATTAAAACTATAAATGAAAAGGTTAAAATCTTATTTTATATATGTGTATATATATATATATATATATATTAAAACCCCAAGAATGCCACAAGACTGCCACGGCTGGAGTGCCATGGCCGGGACTGCCATGGCCGGAGCTCACAGTGAGCTTCAGTCCGGTTCTTCAAAATTTAAAATAACCTCTTAAAAAAAATGTAAAACTCAAGTAAATCCCTCAAGTAGTTAGTTTAACAAACATTGAAATCAATTAAAGAAAAACCAAAGCTTGAATCAAACACCATGACTGCCGTGAGTCGTCTTCTTCACAAGGTTATTAAAACTCAGATTTTTAAATCATCCAAATGATTAGCTCACTGTAAGGGGATCTTTTCACCTTACTGGTTTGTCAAAAACATTGATTTTAAGAGTGAAACCAACCAAATGTAAAATAGATAAAATCGATTCACAACAAGAACCCATATCAGAATTCGGGCAGAGCAGCCATGGCTGCTCACGGCCACCTTAAATACGGTCTATCAAAGACCCACAAAGATCCATCTCAAAAAAATTGATATACAAGAAAAAAATACTTCCAAGAAATGAATCTATCACATGCAAAGGATATTAACACAAGTTCTTCCACTTAACTCAATATTACAAAGCTTGGATGAAAGCACCCATGGCTGCCGTGAGCCACCCTCATCATCCAAGCCACTTACAAATTGAAAAATAATCATTCTAATAACAAAATTACTACATGCAGAATCAAAATGATCTAAATCGAATATATATATATAAGCTCAAAAATACAAACACATAACACATGCGTCTTGATTGGTTCAGCCCGAAATGCATTTGTAAAACAGGGCTCACGAAACTGGTTTTTTTTTTTTTTTTAAACTTCAAGAATTCAAAATCAGTTTATGTATACTTGATTCACATACCAGCAAGTCTATATGATTGCAAATACTCCATATAAAATTCGATTTGAGGCAAAACCCATGTGGTTTAACAGATTCAGAGTCTGATTCATACAAGTGGCTGATTTAAACTCACATGCAATCTTTGTAAAACCATGAAACCTTGAAATACTTTGCATGCAAATAGAAATCTCTCCAAGCTTAGCAAAGCCGGTGAATATTCGAAGATGAGAGAGAGAAATGAAGGTATTTGGAGAAAAAGAGAAGAAAAGAAAAAAAAAGCTTTAAACTTACCTCTAATGGAAGAAAAGAGGCTCCAGTGGAAAAATCTGGCAAGGGTTCAGACTACACTCCGGCAGCTTCACAGCCTCAAGACTCAGCCCTCTTCTCTAGCTCTCAATACCCAAAACTGATATGAGAATGTGAGGGAGGAGTGGCTGGTTCGTGGGGTTTATAAAGAGGAGGATGAGGGCTGTTTTGCAAAATATGAAAAGTTTTAAAATTTTAAATTCCTTTAATTTTCCAAATACCCCAAAACTTAATCACTATTAAGAGAATAGCACCTTAAAGTTTTGAAATAATTATTAAAATGCCCCAAATTTTCATTAAAATTATAAAACTAGTACGTTTAAAATTTTGGGGTATTACACCTAAGATATGGTTTCAAAACACGAATGAGAAGATTACGAGATTAAGTTGTAGTATGACGCTTGCAAAAATCGGATCATTGTCCACCGTCGGCGATTGGTTTTAACATTTGCAGCCGCTTATATTACCGACATTGATGGAGGCATTGAAGTTGATCATAGTTGCTGCTAGAACTATCAGTGGAACACCATTGACAATAACGATGTTGTTTAACACATATTTCACATGATTTATATAGTGTTTTTATTGCTTTTATCATACATTTGGGATGCTTTATGCGTGGAATAGGTGCATTTGACAGTTTCGTCTTGTTTTAGGACAATGGGTGTCGAACGGTGCAATTCTCCCATCTTTTGTGTACAAATGAGCTTGAACCTTTATCACTTCTCGCCGTTGCCGGTTGTTGGCAAATCAATCTTGCCTAGTCAAGGTGTTTGGTGAAGCCCCTTTTATCCTTGGAGGCGTTCGGAGAGTTGGTGACGTGTCAAGCTGGGAAAAAGTTGTAATTCAGCATTTCTGCAATTTTGTACCGGTACAGGCAATTTTGTACCGGTACAAAATGTTACTTTGGATGCAGCGTGTTTTTGTACCGGTACAGGCAATTTAGTGAAAACTCAAAAAAACAATATAAAAGCACAAAAAAAATTCAGTAAAAACCTATAAAAAAAAAAAAAAAAACACAGAAAAAACCAAAAAAAAAAAAAAATTGTTTTCACTGTGATGGGGGTGTTTTCATTGTGCTGGGGTCTTTGGAGCTATTTTCATTATGTTAAGGTGATTTCACTGTGTTGGGGGTAGTTCAGCCATTTTGAAAATATTTTTAAAATATTAGGACTTTTCGCATGAAACAATTGTTAAATAGGACCTTACGTAAGAATTATGTAAAGAAATTCTATGAGGACTTTTCACATTAAACTTTTCTTAAGTAGGACATCTCACCAATTTCCCATTTTTCTTTTGCTTTTTATTGCTCGATAATTATTTTTGCCTGAAGTCCCATTTATTTGTGAATATATGTTGAAATAATTTATATTAGATGTTGAGGTTGCAAATTGGGGGTTTCAAACTAGTGGTTTCTGTTAAATTGAGGGATTTAGAAGTTTGGTTAAAGGCATTATGAGTTTGTTGATTTATGTCATAGATGATGATTTTCTTTGTAGACATTTTAAATGCCATACATCTTGTTGCATCCACTGGAACAACAAGATGTATGCAATGGAGTTATCAAATACATATTTTCAAATGATTTTGTAAAGCACACAACATTAATTCCCCATATATGAATGCTCGTTATGACGTGAGAGGAGGTCAAGCTCATCATCAACAAGATGAATTTACAATTGAGAATAATTATCTAAATAGATAATTTTTATACTATAATAGATTCTTAATTATAGGAATTAAATGATTGATTTAGTGAGCATGCAATCGAGTTGCTTATTCTTAACTTGGCTTTGGAATCTTGAAATGGATTTGAATCTTTTCAAATTGATGATATTTACCACTCGGTAGACAAGTTTTATTCGCAAGACTTCATAGATAATGAAAAAAATGTAGTTGCAAGTAGAACTTTGCCATTATAAGTGTGATATCATTTTCCATCCAGATTTTAAAAAATTTTCAATTGTTACTAAACTCTATCAATTGCTAGTAAAGAGTAGAAGATCAGCAGTCTACCAACTTTTGTACAGAGTGATTGTTCTTTACTTACTCTTCTAGTTTCTACTGCAACTACAAGACGCTCGTTTTCAGCCACGAATATTGTTAAAATTAGGGTTTGCAACAAAATGGAGGATGAGTTTCTTACGAACTCTATGATTTTTTTTTTACACTAAAAAGAAATTGCTATGAAGTTTAGTATAGATCAAATTAATCATAGGCAAATTTAATTTGGGATTTGAAACAACATTGAGTTCCATTTCGATAAATGATTAAGTTGAAATGCATGTAGTAAGAAATATATATTGTTACCAAAAGATATACATCAGTAGAGTTAGTGACCAACTGTTAGTGGGGAGGGGAACAACAAATGGGCTAATTCTCATCAATGAGAAATGGATCGGAACATCACTCAGGACTTCATCCCATAAAAGGAGAGATATAATCGATCCATTGAGTACTAAGAAATAATTAGTTCGTTTTTTTTTTTTTTTTTTAATTTTTTGATAAGGCTGAATAGATATTCTTTTCATTTTTAATGAAGAAATTTGATCTTAAATTTAGCTTATTATATTTCTTAATTATGTTTATTTTAAAATTTTGTTTTCAATGTTTTGGAACTCCCTAAAGGCAAAATATTGCAAGATTAATATTCATTTCTATATTAAATGTTATGATTTTTTATTTTTGTTGGAAAATATAGAATTGAAATAGAAGTTGTGTTCGAAAGTATAGCAAGTTGTGTCATTTTTGTATTATTGAGTATTCAATGTTTTTCCTTTTTTATTTTGCTTTACTCGGCAAAATACATTAATAGGATTAATGCAGGGTTAGTTGTTAGTGTGGGGAGGGGAGGGGGCAACAAATGAGCTAATTCTCATCCCTGAGAGTAGAACTAGAATCCCATCTAATAAAGGGTGAGACATAAATGAATCATTGAGTCAAAGCTTATGTTCCAATATTGATATTTATGTATTGAACCACACCACTTGTTTGATACAATATTGAATGAAAAAGAAACACAGTATGTTGAAAATGTTGATTGCATGTTTTGATTAAAATTGTGGTTAAAATTGCATTATTCTTGAATTCAAAAATAAAACATAAACATGGTGGTTTAGAATCGTCTTCGATCATTAGAAGCATAAGCATGACAATTTTGAAATCGCCATTTCCTATCATAAAAGATGATACGACGCATAATGACAGTTAATTAATTGACGGGTGATTCTATTGCCACACACCCATATTGCTAGTTGTATCCACCAATTAATAAAAGGGTGATTCTATTGCCACCCATCTATATATATCGCTAGTGGCACCCCACTTGCTATCTATGCTTGCTTATAAAATTTTAAAATATATTTTTGGCTACCTACACCCTTTATAATACCCAAACTAACTCCAACTCAACCAACCTTAAAACATAAGTTTTTTTTTACACCCACCTAATACCAAAAAGTCTTATATATATATATTATTTCCATCCAAAGAGTAGCTTATTTTCTTCACTTCACGAAGAGAGTAGCCCAATTATTCCATCATTCATCCCACAATGGAGCTTAATGTCTTTACTCCATGAAGAGATCGAAAGTAGGCCAACCATTCTGTAATATGTTCTAACTTAGTGTGCTAAATACTCTAATATGTTCAGCTGACTTGAACATAGGATGATATTCTACTATTGCTTACTAAACATTTTGTAATGTTCAACATCCTCTGCTGAACATTTTTCTATGTTCAGTTGGGGTGACTGAACATAGTGATATGTTCAATTACCCTTATTTGAACATTGATTGGTGTTCAATATCGCAGAGCTGAAAAAAAAAATCACGAACGTGAAATTAAATCAACATAAAAAAAGTGAATCATACTTAAAAAAATATATTTTTTCATTGTTGCATGGAATCATTCCACATGACCATTCCATTATCCATCAATCAATAAACACATTTTTTTGTTAGAATTTTTAGAAAGTTATACGAGAGTGTAAATGTTTGTGAGATTAGCGTTTACGGAAAAGATATGAATGTAGGAAGAAGAAGATAGATGCGTGAAGTTATAATATGATTTATTTTATTTATCTAATATTACCCTTAATAGTAAATTTACATGTGGATACAATAATAAAAAAAAAATTATTAATTGGTAGGTGCCGCTAACAATATGGGTCGGTGGCAATAGAATCACCTTTAATAAAATTTTTTATTACTATTGTAATGGGAAATGATGTGTGAACGTAAGTCTACGGCATAAGAAGGCTGTGTTAATTTTCAATGGTCCCACTATAAATCAAAAGAGGACTTAAGCCTAACTTTGAGGCTAGGCCGAAATTTCTTAGAGCCCAATCCTTCATTTAAAAACTTCACATCCGATTTGGTCCATTAATCATAGGATGGACCAGGGTTTGTCCATATCAACTTGAAAGTTGTACCAGAGACGGGATTTGAGTCCCGCTTTCGGATTTGAGACCTGCTTGCATCAGAGAGGCTAATGAGAGAGATTAATTAACATTATTGGAGAAGTTATATATGTCTAAGTGCGAAGAAGTTATGTCTTAAGTGATAAATTTCAACACATGCATCATTTCACAAATATATGAAAGTACAAAATATCGATGGATGTCTAACATTATAAAAAAATATTGCCCATCATCATATTAATTTGCATTTAGTTGGATCATCTAGTTTTGGCCAAAAATAGATATATATATTCATCATCTCACAGTCATTCACTCATTGATAATGAAATGGGGTGCTAAATTAATTGAGAGTAGTGAGAAGTTAACACAAACCTCTTAATATTACACCTCTCACGATAGAGAGAGCTACAATTTCTCGTGCAACACATTTTATAGGAGCATTAAACCCAAAAAAAATCTAAATTAAGGTAGCTGATTTTACTCAGAATGTGACTTGCATGTCTATCTGCGGGCATTGGTGACGTTGAAAGGGAAAGATTTTATTATCAACCTAACAAAACTCCACAAAAGCTCTTGTGAGATGAACAACCAATTTTGTAAATTAACCAATTTTGTGGTGTCATTTCGGATAATTCTATATATCTTGAAATTTTCAGAAAAAAAGTATTGTATATATAAGAGATGACAGTCGCAATTAAGGTCACCGTTGTTTTTGTTTTTTTTTCTCCAGTAGAATGATTCAATATTAGACACAAAAATTTCATGCTTTGATGGTTGCATTTTTTGGATAAAACAACTCATCTAAATTCAATTAATCCTCTAAGAGCGCGCACATCAAAACAATTAAAGAATAAAATTAATATCTTTCTTATGAATTTTGAAATACCCATCAAAAAAAAAAAAAAACACCAATATCTATACTAATATATAAAGATAACACTAGAGTTTGGTGTCATCAAATTTCGATCAATTCTCAAATTACTCTTTATATAAATTATATTAAACTTTGATTAAAACGTTATATATGTCATTTTCTTTACAATCATGTCCCAATTCTTGAGGAGGCTCAAAAACTGAACAGCTCACTACTTTTATATACTTTGATTATTTTTTTCTCTAACAATTTAATAACGATTGTTTCAAATTTTTATAAATAATTTATATAAGGGTTTTATACCTAAAGAACCCTGTTATATGTTGCTTATATCCATAGGTCCCTCAATTAAAATTAATTTTTGAGAAACTAATAAAAAACAGGAAAAATACATTTTTGCCCACGAAAATTTTGAAACATGGATAATTGCTGAATTGAGGCCGTAATTGTTGGGGCCTTTTTTGGGAGATATTATCAAGTTGTTGACGCTTTGTCAATCCATTTTCCTCTCCGAAATTTTGCGCACGTTTTCAGACCTACGGCGACTAATCAAACCATTCACTGTCGAGCATGGCAAAAAAAGCTGATAATCGGCATTTCCCAATTGTTTGTGATTTTGGGTTTCAATTGAGATGGTTTGGCCGTCGATAAATTAATTCTTCATGGAATTTTTGCTTCAATGTCAAAAAGTTTTGGGTTTTCGTATTTTTATGCTTTATTTTCATATTGTATTCATAAAGGTTTGGGTTTTGGAATATGATTGGTCTCATTTTTAATTCATTATCAGTTTATGAACGCAGATAATTGCATTTTTTTTTATTCAATCTCGTAAATATTATATTTTTAATTTCGATTATATGTCCACAGATAAGTGTATTCATGCATTTTTATTTGTTGGTTTGCACGGATAGATGGAACCGTGGTGTAATCGTTGACCCAATGTGATTAAAGTCCAATTTTATTGTTGATTACCCTTATTTTTGTTTTAGAATCAGTTCATTTGCTCGAATAGATGAAACCATGGGGTAATCCTTTACCAATGCGGTAAAGATTCGATTTTTTTTTTTTTGGATTGCTCTTACTTTTGCTGTAGAATGGTATCAAATGCAAGAATAGATGGCTCCGTGGTGTAAAAGTGATAAAGGCTTATTTTTGTTTTCGAATCAGTTGAAATGCTCGGATAAACGAAACCTAATATTGTGATCGTGGTGTAATTAAATATTCGATTTTTTTCATTGGATTGCTCTTACTTTTGCTATAGAATCATATCAAATGCACGGATTAATTGAACTGTGGTGCAATCGTTGACCCAATGTGATTTTGGTCCAATTTTTTGAAATTGAATGCCCTTATTTTTGTTTTAAACACAATTCATTTGCTCGAATATATGAAACCACGGAGTAATCATTTACCCAATGTAATAAAGATTCAATTTTTTCGTTGGATTGCATTAGGTAAATGATTTGGCCGTGGATTTATTTATCCATGCACATAAACTCAATAAATAACATAAATATGACATTATGATATTGTTGGATGTGGTTTCATTTATCCATTCATACAAAGGGAAACTAAACCGACAATATGTGATATCCAAATAAAAAAATCAAAGCTTTGTGACATTGGGTTCCATTTAGGCCACCATACCTGTACCCTTATTAGTGCAACTAATTTGGTCCAATGCGAATGGGTTTTGTGGATATAAATGAAATAAATCTGTGCATATCACTGAATTTAAAGCTAATTATGAGCATCAATCAAATGCAAAAATTTAAACATTTAATTTAACACATACAGCCAACTAAATTGGCTTGGATTCATCTAACTGTGGAGCTCTACAAGAATTTCATGATATAGTTTAAGCAAAAGTATGAGCAGTCAAATACGTTTGGTATACAGAAACAGAAACGTTTTTCTTGCAATTCACTCTAATTAACATCATACCAATGTTATGATAAAATGATCAACTTCATTCAAATTCAAAAACATACCATAATTAAATCCCTTCTAGTTATATGAAAATTCAAATTTACATTATCTCTTCCCTTGAAATAAGGATAATGAAACATAATACATTAACATATATAGAATATAGTTAAAAATCTGCAATGGGTATATCAGTCACTCCCTAATTAATATTTAAGTTTATTTTTAATTTAAAAGAATTTACTAGTAAAGGATCTTATCTATTGGACTTAGTGATAATAAAATTAGTTCTTAGGGTCTTCTGGATAAATTTTTCTTTTTCTTTTTTTTTTCAAATCTTATTTATTCTTTTTATTTGCACAATATCAATCTAGAGTATACAATACTGTTTCCCCTAACTTGTAACCTAAAAAGTAAAAATGAAAAAGAAAAAAAGAAAGAAAAATACATGCACTACTGTTCATTCTAATTGCCCATATGTCATGAGAAAAGAAAAGTGGAAGTCTTAAAACACACTACCCCAGCCAAGCCCCACCTGTTTCGAAGGGGTTCTAAAGAGTAGTTCTCTTTCTCTTTAAAATAAATTTTCCTTTGTTTTCTGGGCAATCAAACACAATTAAGTTAATTAGTCTCTCCATAAAGTGATGTACTCCATATAATCATCATCCCATGTAAATCCTCTTTGCATAGCTGGCGGTGTAAGGAGCAAACCCTCTGCCATTCCATTAATTAACCCCGGCATATCAAACAACGCCTCCTCATCCAAGAATAATGCCAATGAAGGATCTGAAACCTCCTCATTAATTATATAAGCTTCTTCTTGAATCTTCTTTTGGCTCAAATCACTACCACAAGACGAGGAAGAAGCCGAACAAGCTGGGCGAAAAATCTTAACCGCTTCATTTGCAGCTATTCGAATGTGCTTAGCTGAAGGTGACATGGGTCGTGGAAGGAGCCAAGCGGAGTCAGGGAAATTGAGTGAGGCCAATTCCCCTCGAAGGGCAAGGGCAGCAACATCATGTGCCCTAGCAGCCATTTCTGGGGTAGGGAATGTGCCTACCCATATTCTTGATTTCTTGTGGGGTTCACGTACTTCACATATCCATTTATTCCCATTTCTTTGGCGAACTCCTCTATATACTGGGTGCCGCGTCTCTCTAAACTTTATCCTTCCGGCCTTCCGTTTGTGCGAGAAACACGGCGCATGTGGTAGTGATGAATATGATTCAACATCGCATGATGAGGTAGACGATGAAGCTGAAGACTCTTCTCTGTTGTCCATTTTGAGTGAGAGAGAGAGAGAGTTTTTTTTTTTTTTTTTTTTTTTTTAAAAAAAAAAAAAAAAAAAAAAAAAAAAAAAAAGAAAAAAGAGAGGATTGGGGTGAGTGTCAAGCCCTACACGGGCAATCAATATATAGGAAGATGGGGGAGGGAATAGAAGACTGAACTCAGAACTAAAGAGGGCGTGTTGGCCCACGCCTTAAGCCATTAGGTCACCTGTGCGCGCGTGGTGGTACAGAGAGGTTGTTAGTTGTCGATCCAATGCTAAAAGAAATTACTAGGGAAGGTGAGTGAGTTAGAGAGAGAGAAAGAGGTGGGTTGAATGCATAAATTAAAGAAGCAAAAACACGTGATAGAGACTGATTCTTGTGCACGTGAAATAATCATTGTATTATAAAATTATAAGAATTTAAAATGAGTGTGAATTAATGATAAGAGTTTTTTGATGGTTGTTGAATAATGTAAAATCATATTAAATGTAAACAGTTATACATATATGTGAAATAAGTGTTGGAAAATAACTCTTTTTTTTAATATCATAAATTGATTTTCTTATCCACTGTGAGGGTGGTACTATTTGTTGAAAAGTTACTGCAACAATAAATTAACAAAAAGTGTCTCAAAGTTGAAGGTAAGCTTTGTGTGTGTATACAAACTTGATCCATTAAGGTCCGGACCTTAAATTAATTTGGGATCCACTTATCATTTCTCACACAAGCGGTGATATTTTGAAAAAACAGCCGTTTTATTAGATAATCTTCTTATGTATGTTATGAAATGACTTTCTTGTCCATAATTTTGGTAGAGTGATTTCTTCTTTTATTATGGTCATACTAATCATTTTTATTTTTTGTTTCTTGTGCATATAGATATATATTTATATACTAGTAAATATAGTAATGAAATATAATATTATATGAATATATATACTTGTAAGCTTTATGCATGTCTTTAAAATGATAATTTTTCTTTTTGTTCGTACAAGTCAAGTCCATCACAGTGGGAGAAAATATGGGAAGAAGAGATCTCAAAATGAAAATATTGAAAAGATAAGAATGTAAAATATTACCCCGTAACATTTTCATGACTATTTTCACCTCTATATTCAAATACCAGAAAATCATATAAAATTATTATTTTATATGTATAAAGTTTTATGTTGTAAATAACTTTACCCTATAAAGCATTTTACGTTAAAACAAGCATAAAAACGTGCAGGAGGACGGTTGCTAGGGTGGACCACTTGTAGTTGACGTATGCTTGTTGCAGACTTGCGGTTTGTGATTTAAGCAATGACCCAAAGGATGCTAATGTAATGGGTTAAATGGGTAATCCGTTTAATTTGTCTTCTTTGAAATGGATTTTTTTTTTTTTTAAATTAAAGAATTCAAAAAAAAGTTGGGAAAAAACAAATGAAAATCTTCAAGAATTTGAGATGGACCTTGAATATATGTGGATATAGAATTTTATTTGAAAATACTTTATCTTCTAAAAAAATTATCCCAAAAGTGTCTCCCAATGATGTGACTGATGATCTAATCTTTTTTTTTTTTTTTCGTGAATTCTCTCTCCGTAATAAATAAAATGTTAGAATTCATTTGAGATGTCTTTTTGTGACATTTTTTTTGGAATATATAGCATTACTGAAAATCATTTTCTTTCATTCACAATATAATGTGTTTTAAGATTTTTTTCATTTTTATTTATTCCATTCTTTTTCGTCATATTAGTGTGTATGTATATATTTTAATAACAAATACTTATAATTAAATATTGAAATCAAATTTGTTTAGATTATGGTTAAGATTCATTCCAAAAAAAAATATTGAAGTTTTAAAAAATATATTTTAATTGTTTTCTCAACCCCAACGAGAACCCGCTGCACCCCTCATTAATCTCTCATTTCGCCCTGCCCCGTTTTAATTAAGTTGCGATTGGAACGGATTTAGGAAAAGAGTTTCATTCACGGAACAAGATTGAAAAATAAAAAACCTCCCCCGCCCCTCCACGTTGACATCCCTACCAAAAAGGCCTTAATTACGAGTTCTTTGACATCTTGTTTTTCATGATGGAAGGAATTTGTAGGTGATTTTGTCCATCCATAAGGATTATTCGGGGCCCAAATCTCAACGAGAGTTGGCTCAAGATACCTTATGCTGAAAAAAATAAAAATAAAAAATATCCATGCATTTCTTGTACTTCAAATATATATATATATTTTTTTAATTTTTATAGAAGATACAAGAAATTTTAGACCAAAATACTATTAACGTATCACTTAATTCGTTGATTTTATAATATTTTATTGAAGAGAATTAAATATCAATTGTGCGTATAAGGTTTTATTTCAATCTAGTAATCTCTATTTTTTTCCCTTTTATTTCATTAGGCCAACATGCCTTGAACACATCATGCACTTTATCGATTATTAGTATAGTATTTTATAAAAAGACAATGATCCTGTTTGGAATAATAGTAATTTCATTTGCCTAAAATTACTTTTAAAGCTCATAATTTCATTTGAATTAAAAGAGAAATTACGCTTTGCGCCCTTAATTATTAGCCATTTTCACATTACCCCCATATGGTTTCAATTATATAATTAATGTGTCTCCTAATCTATCAGTAGTTTTCAATTAATTACCCTTTTTTGTGAGGTTTTTTTTTTTTTTTTTTTTTTTTTTTTTTTTTTTTTTTTTTTTTTTTCAGTGAAAAATGGTGTTGAACTTGTTATTTTTTTATACTGTATTTATCCTGAATTGCTAATGGATCTATAGGCGTATCGGTGAAATATTATGATTTTTCTCAATATATTTTATTTATTATGAATTTTATTTACTGTATAGAGAAAATAATTCATAAAAATTAAAATAGATTGAGAAAAAATCATAAAACTTCACCGATATGCTTATAAACACATTAGCAGTTTAGGATAAATATTGCATAAAAAAATAACAAGTCTAACACCATTTTTCAATCAAAGAAACAATTGGTTAACTCATAGAAGGTGGTAATTTGATATAATCAAATTATTCAGTGGGCACATTAATGCAATTAAAACCACATGGGGCCAACGTGAAAACAGTCAAAGTGTAATTTTTCTTTTAAAGAAATGATATGATAACAACTTCTAAATGACTTGAGGGGGATAGGTGGTTGGTGAAAGTAATTCTTTCTAACTTTTGTCCATGAATTTCTAGTATGAAAATTTTGATATGTCAAGAAGTGGTTTGGACATAATTCAATATAAAGAAATATGTGAAGAGTTGAAATATATCTTCAAAAGTAATTTTAGACAAAGTTAATCCAAACCCGATTAAATAGAATTGAAAAAGAAAAAATGTTGTCAAAATTATTGAATAGAATTCCAAATGTTGTCAAAATTATTATAGTGTAAACATGAAAAAGAAAAAACTCGAGGTCGGTGCAATTCTAAATTTCTAATCGTGGACTGAAGATTGAATAAATTAATAACCCCTGAACTCCACACCAATAAGAATTAATGAAAATATCAACCATACTTCAAAAGTCCCACATCGTGTTTTGCCCTTCTTGCAATTCCATGTTTTGTTCACTCCAGAAATGATGTTATTCCAATTCCATGTTAGGTGTATATATATATATATATATATATATATATATATATATATATATAACATATCATATGATCTTGATAGTGTATATATGCTAAGCATGAAGGTAATAGATAATTGTGGGATAAATATTTTGAAAATTAAATCGGTCCTGTGACAGTTTTCTGCAGTCATAATTTTTCACAGTAAAAATCGGACATCATGATATTATATTAATAAGTGAGTGGAGTATGTTGTTCATCATATGACTTGTGAACAACTTCCATTGAGTAATTTCTCGAAATAGGGTACATGCCCCTAACCTTAAAAAAGGAAAAAACAAAAATCAACCTTATGGCCGTAAGTCTTTTTCCCTTTGATCTGCTACTTAGCTTCTTTAGGACATTAATTTTTTACTTTATAATTTTTCACTCTACACTCCATACTATGAACTATTGGGTTCAGTAGAAGAATATCAATTATAACAATTATATATATATACAATATGCTAGCAAGGAGTCTTGAAACCGACCAATACCAACAATCCTAAGCCACACCCCTTCCACCGACTAGGCTAGCTCCAATCAGTCATATTGTAAACTTAACGACATTGAAAGTGAAGAGAACATTCATAAAAATGCATTATATATATATATATCCTACAGTTTTAATGATATCTAATGAAACATGCATTATGCTTAAACATGGTGTTTGCAAATGCTTTTTAACAAGGTTTTTGATGTGAAAGTATGAAAGAATATTTGCTTTCTTGTTTTAAATCAAATAGTGTGATATTACCAAATTATATTTCCAAAATCAAATAGTTTTAAAAATATGAAGTAAATACTAATTTATTTAATATTTTTCTTTCAGTATTACAGAGTACCAACTATTAATTCCAGAAAAATATTAAATTGATCAAAATTTTTAAATAAAATGATAAATTATCATGATATTATTTTTATTTTCGTATATTTAAAAAATATACGAAAACAGATCGAGTAGAAATTATATATAGTTGCCATGTCATAAAAAAAATAATATAATATATATGGTGCATTTGACACTAATCTTAATTCCAAGGGATGGAGCACTGATATCTACTTCTTTCATAACTTATGCATACGCTAAGTCGTGGGGCATGATATTGTACATTGTTTACCACAAAATAGACAAAAGAGGACAATTAATTAAAGTCTATTGTGGACCAACCATTGACGTGTAATCAAGGTGTCAAGTGTTTTTAAGTCCTGTCTCTCTCTGTCTCATGGTCTGCTTTTCACACTGGAAGTGGGTTTTAATTGTAAGCGTGTATTCACGTGCTTTAGTATCTTTAGGACGGTATCTATTCATGTGCTTTTTCACATGTCAGTCTTTCTTATTTATTCTTTTCATTTATTATATATAAAATTATTTATTTATTTTATTAAATAGTTAATTGTTAATTGATAATTATGTCAATTTGATTTATATTTATGTTGATATTCAAAATAATCCCCAACATGAAGTATGACGGAAGTTAATTTTTAAAATAACTTCTTCTGAAAATATGCACAAAGGAACTTTTAAACTATGCATGTGATTTTGATATCTGTTTTGGTTTAATGTTTATAAATTCTATATGTCAAAGAAGCTTACCATTTGATTTTTCATCAAAATAAATTAAATGCTATCTAAAATTGGATTTAGGTAATATAATTAAAATGAACCACACCCCTATACTTTGGTTCAAAGTACAATATAATTCAGTTCCGTTTTAGTAAAACCGGGCTCATTCTTTCAATTCTATTTTAATTTAGTCTACATTGAATCCAAGCAAACTAAGTTAGCTTCTACTTATAGCTATAAGATAGACTTAATTTTTTTTTTTTAATATAAATAACTAAGGAACAAACTGTTCAAATTAAATATGAGTGTAATCAATATGAGAATAATAAAATTGAAAAAAAAAAAATGCTTACAATACAATACAAGAACAATATGACAAAAAAATTAATTGATGCATTAATGAAAAGTTGAAAAATGATATGCATCAATGGGAAAGAGATAATTAGGACAAGTCACAGGAACAATATGATAAAAAATTAATTGATGGAATAATGAAAAGTTGAAAATGACATGCATCAATGGGAAGAAGATTAGGATAAGTCATATATTTATATATAGTATGAAAAATTGACATGCATGATGTGAATTGAAGAGCCAAAATGACAAGATCGAGAATGGTTAAAAATAGGTTAATTTGGTGAGAATAGACATAATTGTTAAGAATTTAACAAAGGATATAACTCTAAAATATAAAATAAATGTGGGTGCTAATTACATAATTAGTGCTAGTTTTGATTAATATGGATCTTATAAAATGATCGATGCAAAATACAAGCTCTGCTTTTCTTAATTAGTTCTTACTTTCAAATTCGTTATTCTTTTGACAAATTATTGTGAAGTTTATTGATGAAAGAAATCAAGACAAGGTAATTAATCAAGAAATAATCAAGAGATATGGAAATGAATCATAAGAAAGACAATGATGAGAGCATATCGTGGAAAGATTAATATTGAGAGAATATATATAGAATAAATTTAAGATAGAATATCATCAAGAAATTAAAATCAAAGAATTTGATGTGTTTTTATTTTTATTGCATTTCCAGTCTTGCATATTAATTTTCATATTGTTCTCTTGGGTAAATGCAAATCCTGAATTATATATTTAACTCCAATTTGAATCTCGGAATATATATATATATATATATATATATATATATATATAATGGACTTATTAATATTCTTGACAAGGACTTTACCTTATAAAATAAAAGGAGGACCGCGTAGTACGTTTAGGCAAGGTGTCAGAAAATGAAATGATGGAAACAAGCAACGTACAGTTCATACTATTTCATGCACATTCATTTAATTTGAAACCTAAAGAGGAAGAAATAATGCTTCTCTTTAATTTATTTTTCTTTTATTCCTTTCACATTCAATTTAAAACCTACGGATAAAGAAGTGCTTCTCTTTTATTTCTCTTAACAATTTTTTTTTTTTCTTTTCCAATATAGAAACAAGAATTGGGATTCACGTGAGTCTCAATGTCTTTTGAGGTCGATCATTGCATGATTTTCAAGACCTGGATCATATTAATTGCATTCTCACCTGGCAATTTGGAAGAAATACGTGATTCCAACGATGGACCTTTAAAAAAAATCATTTTAGAAAAAAACTGTGTTTGGGAAGTGTATAGTTTAAAAGTTCATTTGTGTATATTTTCATCCGCTTCAAGAAGACGTAATTTCCAAAAGCTATACCATCTTTTTTCTAGATCAACTTTCTAAGGATAGATTTTTATATAAAAGTTCATTTAAAAAACTTCATGCACCAAACACTCCAAAAAAATTTAAATTAATTTTTAGTTCTAGGATGCCCATCTGGACCCTTCCAGATGGGGGACCAAACATACGCTAACTAGTAAAACAAACAATTATTGAATATTTACAGATCACCTTAAAAAATTGACTGCGAAAAATGATGATATTTTGAAGAATAAAATAGTTATACTTTCTCACTGTGACATTTTAAAAAAAAAAAATTGACTGTTGGACCATCATGATTATTGCTCAATATATGATTATTGCTAAAAAATATTTATCCTTCATTAATGCTAAAGTAAAGATGATTTTTGGATCCACTCAAAGGGACATATTGCACAGATCACATCTGCAATTATCTGCGGGTCCAAGGTTGATGATACAGTGATAGGATAGTTTTTATTGTGGAATAGAGAGGTTACAAATGAATCAAACCGTCCGTGAACAGTTGAATTAGAAAATAAACAAATGAAATTACTATATCACCCACAACTAGAAGGTCCCGGCCCGCCTAGTTGGTGAATTTAACTGGTAAATACTGTTGTAGTCCCGCCTTCATCACATTAGCTTATTAAAAAAAAAGTAATAATAATAACCCGGAACACGTGTTCCACATGCGACTGACAGCAACGGAAAAACAAAAGGCCAGGGACCACACAACTAGGTAACAGGCTTTCGGATTTGCATCTGTCCAATCAAGCCCTACTCCACAATAAATAAAATATTATCATGTACGTCACTGCCTATATCACCCACATATCTTTCAAACTTCTAACCACCAAGTACGTACCAACACACGCACCCAAAAAAAGAATTCTTTTGATATATTATGTTTGTTCAAGACTTATATTTTATGATTAAATAAATAAAGAAATTATTTTTCTTTTTATAAAATATTAAAAGAAAAGGAAGGCTAGTCAAGGTAATGGCCCTCCTAAAGTTTAGTTTGTACGAATATATACTCTAAAAAGATTAGATTAACTCTAAAAAATAGACATACTTCACTAGAATTTTAATTAATTAAAATATTATATTTTTATTTTAGCTTCTTTAAGAAAGAAATGGATTTGTCCTTGTTGGTGAGCCTAAGAATTTTTTTAAATAAAATATTCTACTAATTTTTGAATAACAATAATTAAGCCTCTACTTTACCTTCATTGGTTAATATATATCAACAAACTATAATGGGCCTTACCTAGGAAAATCAATAACTTGGTACCTTCCATATTCATATTTGAGAGGTATAATGATATATATCTCAAACTCTTTTATGTTCCAATTTTACCAACTCAATCACATGAAATGAGACCCGCTCCAAATCACATGAATGTTACATACATGTGGATGTGGATCCAATCTTATGTTAGTAATTAACTTGGATCGAACAGTTGGCATATATATATACAAAAGAATCGTGTATGCACTATTTGAGCCTTTAAACTCCATTATTCTTGATCATCGGAGTTTCCTTGCCGGATTTTGTCCGAGGAGTTAATTGGATCATCGTGTGCAGGAATCCGAGGAGTGACGTTTAGCTGATTTTCAACCGTATCAGCTTGGCGCTGTCTGTGGGAACGGTACAAAAAGCCAGTTCCTTCAAAAACAAAAGGATGTCGTTCACTGGATCACAGTCTTAGATTAAAGAAGGCGCAGAATCCTCACGACGAGTTCTATAGGAAAATCCAATCGAGGAAGACTCGATTCAAAAACAGTTCAAGGATTTTTCAGCCACAATGGAGAAGATCATGAAGCAAAATGAAGAAATTCGCCAACAAAATGAAGCACTCCGAATACAAATAGCTGTAAATCCTTGGGGAGAAAGCGCTGTTAGCAAGGGGAGAACCCAGAAAGAGAACGGGGACTGTAGACATCCATTTTTTACCACGAGTATGATCATGAATGGTTGCCTGTGATTAGAGGTAAAATAGGGTGTTAAAACCCTAAGTTGCCAGTTTTACCCTTGTAGGTAGTTAGTTAGAGGTCATTATCGCATGTAGGTTTTTAGGTTAGATCAAGTCGGTTCTTTTTGCATTTAATTTTTAGAGAGTCTAGGAATATCCCTGTAAAGTGTCATGGCATTCTGAGTCAGGCTTGATAGAAAATAAGGCCTTTTGTGACATGAAGGGCAGTGCTGTCCTTTGAATCACAAAGGCTCTGAATGGCTATCGATCTTGTCTCGAATTATCCCGAGACTTTGGCATGGATATTTAAAGTGCGTTTAGTAGCTAAATTGATCAGTGGCAAGGTCTAAAGAGCCTTCTGGCTCATGATTGGCTCTTAAGGCTTGAAAGGCCCTTTCAAAGCCCAGATTAGGGTTTCGACCGGAAGCGATCGGGATTATATATTTTTATCAAACCAAAGCCTTCAAAGGCTTCAAAACACTTTCTTAAAACGTTTTAAAACTTGTTTCAAGAAGAAGAAATGATTTCGAGACCAATCGGTTAGTGGATTTCAAAACCCTAAAAGGGCCCGATAGGCCCAAAACAGCTAATCGGCTTGGTTTCTCTCAACCCCTTCACTTTGGTTAAGGTTTTTCATCCTCAAACTCTTCTAGAAACATGGAGAATCGAATCACGATTGTTTTGGCGCTTGAATCGTCAAATTTGGACTTGAAACTGGCCCGGAAAGTCGAAAACAGCCGAGGCGGGTCAAGATAAGGCAAAATTAGGCTGAGGAATCGATGACCATCCCTCAATGGATGGTTGGCCGTCCAAGCTGGATGGTCGACCATCCTAGGGTGGACGGTCATCCATGCCCAATGCCCAGATTCGCCCAATTTTGATTTTTTGAGAGTTTGGATGCTTTGGGACTCTTCCAATGGCTATCTAGCTCAGTTTGGGACACTTGGCACGACCTTAGAGACCTTGGAAGACTGATTTGAGACCCTTAGATCACTTCTTAGGGTTTTAATGACAACCATTGATCAATTTGAAGCCTTTTTCTATAAATACATCACTTAGGAATAGGTTTAGGAGAGCCAACTTTGATTAGAGAGACTTTGGGACCTTGGGGGCTGCACTAGAACCCTAGCCACGTTTTTTGAAGCCATTGGAGCTTGAAGAAAGGTGCTAGAAGCAAGGAAGAAGAAGGCTAAAGGTACATTTAAGTACACCATTGATCCTATGTTGAACTTTTACATAATATAGTTTGATTTTAAGATTTTTTGGGTAGTTTGCATATGTTAGCTTTCTTCTACTTCTTCTTCTCTTATACTTTAGGAATCATCTTTAGTTTGAGTATTAATGGTTAGGAGTAGGAATGCATGATGTAGAATAGGTTTGGTTTAATGCTTGTATGATATTGGTATTAGAGATGCATGTTTTCTATTTGGAGTCTCATAATATGTTAGGGTGTTTGAGTGGGGTTTTCATGATTAGGATAACCTTTCTTATATTATTCAAGTATGTTAGTTGTTATGTTAAAGAGTCAATGCATATTGGGAGTGGTTTAATGTGTGTGATTTTCTGTTTTAGGTAGGAATGCATAGTATTTAGGTAATTTTGAGTCTTTTGTGTTAATAATCATTGTTAAGATGTTAGGAGTAGTTTTAGGTATTGTATGTCAAGTTTAGTATTATTCTTGCTTTATTTCAATTAAGTTTACCATATGGAATGCATTGAAGTGATTGATATATGAATTGTGATCGAGGGAGCAAGCAAAGGTAAGTTTCTTCCCTTGTGGTAGACTTGATAGTTTTAAGCATGAATATGTGCTATCTATTGATTGTTTTGTATAAGTATCTTAGTCTATTGTGTTAGTATGCATTTTAGTATTTTTATTTGGTATTTTGCATGGATTAAGAATGGTTTTTAAGCCATTTAAAGTTAGTATTCAAATTTGTCCAGATTTGAATATGAACATTAAAGAGGCTTATTTATTGTTTTTAAGTCATAATTTTGCATAAAATCATGTAGGACAATTTACTATATTGTGCTAGGTTGCATTCTAGAGCATTTTCACATTTTTTATTTGTTCTTTTCAAGGGTTTTGATTCACATTTAAAACCACATTCAAATCTGTCCACGGATTGAAAGTGGCTTTAAAGTAAGTTAAAAACCATTTTTAAGGCCAAATTTTACTTAGAAATATGTTTAGGTTCACATAGTTTGATTAGATTGCATTTAGGGTCATTTTTCATGCATTGTTTGTTGCATTCTTTATTTATTTTATTTAAATTCCAGCAAGCATGCATTTAGTATTTTAGGTGTTTAGAATAACCTAGGATTAGCTAGAAACCCTAGGATTAGGGGGATCATTTGATCCCACCTAGAATTCTTCTTTGTTGTAAGAATTACACTAAATTTAGGATTTTAATGAATTTAGGATCCTATCTTCGAGAGAATTTTTAAAATTAATGTTTTATCAAAATTAATCTACAATTAATTTAATCCCAATGATATTGGAACTCTGAGTTTGATTTGGAATGAAATTCCACCCTTTGAAAGGATTTGACTCGGGATAGAATTCCCATTTTGAAAAGAGTTGTGACTGGATAAGAATTGTGTTTTAAAAAGAATTCTAAATTCATTGGGAATTTATTAATTGATGAATTATTTTCTAAAAAGGATTTCAAATTAATAAAAACTCTCGAAGATAGAGTCTTGGATGAGATAGAATGCTAATGATAGTGTAGTTCATTACAATAGGAGAATCCTAGGTAATCGAACTACGTGGACTTTGATCCTTATCAAGTAATTGGTAAGGTACGTAGGCAATCAATAGGGTGCAAGTCCAATCTTAGGATGACTCTAATCTCCTAAGGTCTTTAGGATTTCTTTGATTTCTTTTTTATTTTATTATTATCTATTATCTAGTATTATCTACACTATTTTCAATGGTTGATTAGATAAATAGGATTGATATGATAAGATTTTGATAAAGCCCAATAGTAATTAGGAGACCTTTAATTAGGGCGAGGTGGGTGCCTACAAGAAGTTCCTTGGAACCTTCCCACTTCGTAACCTAGCCCCCGAATCCAACTTTGATTCGAAGACCAAGCTTTTCCTTAAAATATGGAGTCGATGTTTTATTGAAAATAAAACTCTTTTTGTGGTTTCCTTGTTCCCTAAAAATAAGGTGGCGACTCCCAGTTTTTTACAATCTCTCATCGTTTTTTAAAAACCCAATCTTGAGTGAATAATAGAGAAGGATAAACGTGGATAATAGAGAATGGTAAATCGAGACGGATAAACATCATCTACAATCCACTCAAGAAACACCCCCCAAAGTGAACTAGAGGCCTCCCGATCTAGGTTGGCTGGTTCACAGGGACCAACTTTCTTCTGCCCCAAGTAAGCAAAACATAAATGTGAGGAATAAGAGCACTGGCGTTCGGGTAAGATCAGAAGTACAAGTGGTAGAAAATGATCAATCACGGGGCAAGTCCAGATTAGTCAAAGGGCAGAAGTGGACAGTGATCTAAACATCGCCAAGACCTTACTTTGAGATCGCTTCACGGTGGAGTAAAGAAGGGGAGTCGAGGGGAAAACGCGGAAAGAATGATTCCCTGAGGAAATCCGTTAATTGAAGAATGAAAGAGATGGATGCACAACTGGGGTCCTCGTAGAAGTAGTGAAAGAAAAAGTACCTCCAGGAGTACAAGACCTTGTGAAGGCGACTGACCCTCCGTTTAATAAGACGATTTTGGAAGAACGCCCTAAGAGAAACTTCAAGATGCCCAGCATTGATACCTATGATAGGAAAATTGATCCTACTTATCACTTCGAAGCATTCAAAGGGGCTATAATCTTAGAAAGGGCGACAGATGCAATCATGTGCAAAGCATTGATCGGCCCAAACAAGGGAGGTTATTTCCTTGTTCGTGATCAAGATTTAAATTTATAAAACTACTCGTGCTTGTAACCTCAATTCGTTGAAAATACGGTTGTCGCACGGGTGTCGATCCACAGGGACTAAAGGCTGAGTTATGAGAAACTTAAGTGAGTTCGATTTTAGTTAAGCGAACAATCTTTGATTTGAGAGTGGTTGTTTGTTTAAACTAAAGAATATAAAACAATTAATAAAAAGCCTTGGGTTATCGAATCCACTTAACTCACATCAATCGCATTCATAAGTTAATTAGGGTTTATGCATATCCATGGTAGTAGTGATTTAGACTAGAAGAATAAACCATCCAAAATAACCATGTATATATGAATCAAGCATGGATAATACCTTTAAGGCATGGACTGTCAAACGAAAATGCACAATCCATCAAAGTAGGGCATGAACCATCTAGCTTCACATATACACGTTCGATAAGAACTATTGCACAACAAATATAATTGAAATCACAGAAAACAACTATATTGATAGATTAAAACATTCAAAACTATATTGCATAAGGGCAATATCCTTAATGTTGTACAATCACCATAAATATACGTAAAACCCAAAACCGAACCTATGAACACGTTAGAATGGAGAGAAGCTTCATCTTTAACCCAAGAAGGAAGCTTAGCCGCTCATAGCTGGGGTAGAATCGCCGGAGTTCTTCATCCCTCCATGCACAAATCAAGAATCCCAAAGAGAAGAGAGAGAATGGAAAGAGGAGGCTAGGGTAAGTCTCAGCCTCGGTTAAAAGCTAAAAAGAATGTATTTATAATGTACAGAGACCTACTATACACAAACTCTCCAAAAAAAATAACATTAAAAGCTGCTAAAAATCGCGGGCATGCTTCCCGAGAAAGGACCTATCGATAGGCTAGGAATACCCTATCGATAGGGGTCAAAAATATGAAAACACGGCTGCTGTCTATCGATAGAGGGGTAGTCATGTCTATCGATAGGCACCCTCTATCAATAGGCCATCGATAGGCTGTTTATCGATGATTCCAGATTTCCTCTTTTTGCTTCCAAAAGCTTCCTAGAGCCATCCTAACATCTTTTTGAGTGTTTTTCCATCCAATTGACTCTTCTTTGAGCTTCATCCGAAAGCAAATGCACAGAACCAACCTCGATCATGCTCAAAATGCAACTTTTATGAAGAGTTCCTACAAAACCAAGTTAAACATATCAAGTTCATGATTTATGGCTATCAAATAACAAAGTTCAAGTATAATCCACTAATAATTAGTCGAAAAGACTCAATAAATGCATTGATTGCAGAGCAATCAAGCATTTCCTATCACTTTAAAGGGAACCGCTAGAAATTGGTTTAAATCTCTGAAGCTTGGAACGATTCACAGCTTCGAGTAACTAAGTGAGGTGTTTGTAGCCCGATACATCGGAAACAGGAGGAGAAAGAAAACATTAGCACATCTCCTCGGCTCAAGGCAGGGAAAAGACGAAACTCTCAAAAAATTATTGCAACGCTTCACATCAGAATCCTATGAGGTGGATAATCTAGACGAGAAGACAGCGGTATCTGCGTTAATAAATGGCCTGAGGGTAAGACCATTACCAAGAATCCACCAAAGAATCTTGTAGATCTCCTGACAAAAGTCGATAAGCATGTTGTAGCAGAGGAGATGACAAATTCTAGAAAGGAGAATGAAAAGGAGGAGATACGGAAAAAATATGATTGAGGAAAAAGCAATCAGAATAATTCCAGTCGGCCTAAAAATGATGACTCAAAGAATGAGGGACAAAGACTAATTTGTTCTCATCAACGTCAACGGCGAACTACTGATTATACCTCATTAAGGGTACTAGTCAACGGAATTTTGATGGAAATCAAAGACAAAAGGATGCTTAGTTGGCCAAGGTGATTGAAGGGGAATCCTGCCCGCAGGAATAATAAGAAATTTTGCGAATTTCACAAGGACAGTGATCATACAATAGATAAATGTGAAGATTTGAAAAATGCTATGGAAGAACTAATCCGACAAGAACATCTAAATGAATATCTTCAGAACCGCCGTGGAAGGGGAGAAAATGAGAGAAGACAACCAGAACTGAGGGAAGAAAATAACCGACTTACAGGGGTTGCGATAAATGTTATTCACGGCGGGTTGACGATTTAGGGAAAAAGTTCGTCTTCTAGATGAGCACACGCATGTGAATCTAGAAGGAGTCCTCCAAGAAAAGTCTTCGTCATGGAAGAGGAGAAAAAGAAAAATCCAACAATCACTTTCACAGACAACGATCTACTAGGACTTCATCTACCACATGATGATGCCCTAGTAATCACCTCAACTATTACAAACCATCCAGTTTGGAGAATACTGGTGGACATAGAGAGCTTAGCTGATATTCTTTTCAAAGCAGCTTTTAAATAGATGGGGATTGATAAGTCTCTTCTGCGACCCGTGAAAAGCCCTCTAGTGGGATTTTCTAGAGTAGCTGTATGGAAGTAATGGGCTGGATTGCATTACCAGCAACAATAGGAATAGAACCAGATGTCAACACTATTATGGTGAATATTCTTATCATAGATTGTCTAACAGCATATAATGCAATTATGGGGAGACTAGCTTAGCTTTTAACCAGTGGAAAGTTGTACTGTCGACTTATCACTTTGTTATAAAGTTTCCGATAGGGAAAGGAAAAATTGGAATAGTCAAAGGAGATCAGAATTTAGAAAGGGTTTGCTATTCAATGGCACTAAAAGAGCAAGCGACTAAATAGCAATTATCGAAGAGGTTCTTACCGGCCAAGGTGAGGATATTCGTGGGGATATTCGAGGACAAAGAAGTTAACTTCTTAGAAAATCCAAAGACAAAAGTTCTGCCCGAACTAGCTGCTGAGGACACGGTAAAAATTCAAATTCATCTTACGATAAAGGAGACGACGGTCCATATTGGAGCCGGATTAGAAAGAGAGCTCAAAAACCAGATAATCAAGTTATTATGGCAAAATTATGACCTCTTCGCATGGTCTCATAAGGAAATGCTTGGAATTGATCCAAGGACATCACAACATAGTTTAAACATCAATCCAGATTTTAAGCCCATCAAACAAAAGAGTAGAAGCTTTGTTAAGGAACGACATCAGGCAATAGACGAGGAAGTAGAAAACTTGCTGAAAGCCGGGTTCATCAAATAAGTCAATTGTCTACAGTGGTTACAAAATCCCGTGGTGGTAAAAAAGAAGAACGAAAAATGGAGGATGTGCATAGATTTCACTGACCTGAACAAAGCATGCCCAAAGGATAGCTTCCCACTTCCACGGATCAATCAACTGGTGGATGCAACAGTCGGGTATAATCTCTTGAGTTTTATGGACGCTTATTCTAGTTATAATCAAATCCTCATGAACCCAAATGACCTGGAAAAGACATCTTTCATAACCCGAAAAGGTACGTATTGTTATATTGTAATGCCATTTGGACTGAAAAATGTAGGAGCAACGTACCAGCGCCTAGTGAACAAGATATTTGCTGCCCTCATAGGGAAGACGATGGAGGTTTACATTGATGATATGCTTGTAAAAAGTATCGTCGCAGCAGACCATGTCTAACATCTCGAGGACTGTTTCAAAATCCTAAGGGAAACTCAGAGGAAGCTGAACCCGAATAAATGTGTATTCGGAGTTGGTGCAGGGAAATTCCTCGGCTTTATAGTGACGAAACGAGGAATCGAGGCTAACCCAGAGCAGATTAAGGCATTGGTAGAAATGGAATCCCCTAAAACAATAAAAGACGTGCAGCGGTTAACATGGAGGGTAGCAGCTTTGAATCGATTCATCTCCAAGGCATCAGACCGAAGTCTTCTATTTTTCAAAATTTTAAGGGGAGTAAAGAATTTCCAGTGGACTAAGGGCCCGTTTGGAAACAGAAGCAGAAGCAGAATCTAGAGAAGTAGAAGCAGAAGTCAGTTGCGTTTGGATACAATATTTTAAAGTGCTTTTGGCACTAGAATTGCTTTTACTGTCTGTTTGGATATCATATAAAGAAGTTGCTTTTAATTATGAAATGACACAATTACCCTTGACAATAAAATTATAAATAATTTTATTTATAAGGATAAATAATATGAATAATATTATTTAATAAATAATATGAATGATATAAATAATAAATAATTTAAATAATTTAAATAATCTTATTTATAATTATAATTTGGGTTCAAATTAGCGGTCCACTCCTCAATAGGGTAGATGAGATAGGTATTTTGAAAAATCGATTGTTGGATTAGATGCTCATATAATGTTTGTCATGCCTGCAAAAAATCACAGTGATCCAACGGTTGGTTTATGAGAAAACTAACGAATGGGTTAAGTCATTATGTGGGGGATATGAAGGGAAAGAAAATAGTTTTAGTTATTTTTGTAAGGGCAATATTGGTATTAGGTGAGAAAACTAACGAATGTGTTAGGTTATTATGTGGGGGATATGAAGGGAAAGAAAATTGTTTTAGTTATTTTTGTAAGGGCAATATTGGTATTAGGAAATTTTTGATATCAAAAGCAGAATCACAAAAAGGAAAATCGCCCAACTAGTGATTCTAAAAAAAGCAGCTTCTTTTGCTTTTGGGTGATTTTAGAAGTTTTTTTTTTTTTTTTGCCAAATGGGTGCACAAGAAGCTTTTGATAGGGAGAAGTAGCTTCTTTGGCTTTTGCTTCTCAATCCAAACGGGCACTAAGGACTGTGAGATAGCTTTCAAAAAATTGAAGGAGTACCTTGGATCTGCACCACTACCTTCAAAGCCAATTTAAGGGGAAAATTTATTCTTGTATCTCTCGTATCATCAACGACAGTGAGCTCAGCATTAGTCCGAGAGGATGATAGAACTCAGAAGCCAATTTACTACACCAGCAAAGTACTACTGGACGCTGAAACTAGATACCCAGAAGTGGAGAAAATCACTTTGGCATTAGTGGTGTCCTCGAGAAAATTAAGACCTTATTTTCAAGCGCATACCATTATCGTCCTCACAAATTACCCGATGAAATCAATCTTTCACAAGCCAGATTCTTCAAGTCGATTAATTACATAGTCAGTTGAACTCAGCCAGTTTGACATTAAATATCAGTCGAGGACTGCTATCAAAGGTTAGGTAGTTGCAGTATTGCAGAATTGACTGGTTTACAAACCCCAGCACCTACCAACGGAAAAGAAGAAGAATGGATTTTATATGTAGATGGATCGTCTAGTAGCCGAGGATCAGGTGCTGGAATTATTATAAAAATGCCAGAGGGAATAATCGTCGAACACTCTCTTAAGCTCAATTTTAATACGACGAATTACAAAGCAGAATACAAAGCTTTTCTTACTGGACTAAGGTTAGCAAAGAAATTTGGAGCACGAAGACTTTAGATCTTTAGTGATTCCCAGTTGGTAATGCATCAAGTTCGGGGAGAGTACGAGGCTAAAGATGACTCTGTGCTACAATACCTAGAAAAGGTTTAGGAGCTTCTAAGTTGTTTCGAAGAATCCAATATTTCCCAGATTCCAAGAGAACAAAACCGTAGAGCCGATGCACTGGCGAACCTTGCATCCTCAACAGAAGCTGCAAACTCTAGAATAATAACTATCAAAGTTCTCAGGAAATCTAGTATCAGCGAAAAAGAAGTCTTAGCAGTTTCCGAAGCAAACTTATGGATAAGACCAATGCATAGGTACATTTCAACGGGAGAATTACCATAAGACAAAAATGAAGCAAAAAGACTTCGGGCTCGATTCTCAAGATACACAATTATCGGCGAAATTCTTTACAGAATATCATTTTCAAGACCGCTTCTTCGTTGTTTAGCTCCCGATCAAGCGAATTATGTTCTTCGGGAAATTCATGAAGGTGTTTGTGGAAATCATTATGGAAGGCGAAGTCTAGTTCAGAAAGCAATATGACAGGGATATTATTGGCCAAAAATGGAAGAGGAGGCGAAAGATTTCGTTAAGAAATGTGACAGATGTCAGTGGCACGCACCTTTCATGCATAAGCCCTCGTCTAAATTATCACCTATCGCTAGAACATTGCCGTTCGCAAGGTGGGGAATGGATATTCACGGTCCATTAACGTTGGATAGAGAATAGAATAAGTTTTTGTTGGTCGCCCTCGATTATTTCACTAAATAACTGGAGGTTGAACCATTAGCACGGATTACAGAGGAAAATACGAAGAAGTTCCTCTAAAAGAATGTAATATGTAGATTTGGAATACCTTGGGCGGTAATAACTGACAGAGGACGACAATTCGATAATCCGAGGATGAGAAGATTATGTGAAAGCCTCAATATCAGCATAAATTTCTTGGCACCTAGACACCCGCAAGCAAACTGACAAGTTGAAGTAACTAATAGGACTGTACTTAAAAATATGAAGACTAGATTAGATAAGGCAAAAAGCAAATGGGCCGATGAACTTCCGAGCATTTTATGGGCGTATCACACCACCTCCAGATGAACAATAAGGGAAACACCTTTCAACTTAACATATGGAAAGGAGGCAATGATCCCAATGGAAATTGGCATCTCTTCACATCGGACAGAAGCTTTCGATCTAGAGTCAAAAAAATAAAGTCTCAAGTTAAATTTGGACTAAGTAGAAGAGATGAGGGAGAAAGTTCGTCTTCGTATTTATGCCTACCAGTAGCAGATGAAAAAAAAAAACTATGATTGAACTGTCAAACCTCGGTCTTTTCAAGTTAGGGATTTGGTCATTCAAAAAGTTTCAGAACTAACTAAGGAAAGAAGCTTGGGTAAATTAAGACCTAACTGGGAAGGACCTTACAGGGTGATTGGAAAAGTGAAGCCAAGTACTTACGGGCTAGAAGACTTGGGCAGCAAAAAACTGAGGAATGTATGGAATATTGAGCATCGTCGAAAAATATTATCATTAAAATTTTTATGTAATTAAGACTTTTTTTTCCTTGATTCTTTTTCGTCAATAATATTATTCATATCCAACAATAAATCTCTCTTATCTTTTAAGAAGACAACGAACAAAATAATTGAAAAAAGCTAAGGCAAGTCCTTAGCTTTACACTGATCAAGACATGTGTTGAGCACTAATGATAGAAAAAAGCCATGGCAAGTCCCAGCTTTACACTGATCGAGACATGTGTCGAGCACTAATGATAAAAGAAAAAATCCAAGGCAAGTCCTCAACTTTACGATGAGAATAAATAGCTGACAAAATTCTTTCTTTTCCTAAAACTTTAGACAAATGAAGAACTGGGGGGTAACAACTAGTAATAAAGGATTTAAAATACTTCAAAGTCAGTTACTTCTGAATAAATGTGATTAAGGCATCAAAATCAAAATATGAAGGGGGGACAAAAGATTGAAGGAAAATAAAATCTTCTATTTAATTACGATAACTTGATTACAAGGTCGTCTTAACTAGGCCGACTACAACATTCAGAAAAAAACTAACTATTACTTTAAAACAAAAGGGCTTACAATATCCAGAAAGAAAGATCGTCTTAAATAGGCTTACTACAACATCATAAAGAGACCGACTACAACATTCAGAAAAATGACAATCACAACGTCCAAAAGGAAGCAGACTACAACAACCAGAAAGATTCAACCTTCTGTAGAGGGAGGATCATCGTCTGTTTTCTCTTCCTCATCATAATCGTCTAGATCCTGAAAGTCGAGATCGGGAAATTTCTTCTTTGCAACAGCTTTGCAAGATTCGAAACCAACTCCCCACTGAAAAGCAGTATCATTCTTGCATTAATCGGCCAATTCCTGAGCTTCACTCAAATCAGCTTCCAGCTTGCTTCTTTTCTCAACAGCCTTCGCTAAATCACTCGTTAAAGAAGAAATTGTGCCGTCCTTTCCCCAAATGATCTCGGTATCATCTTTCTGCTGAGACTCAAGCTCAACCACCTTCTTCCTTAAAGCTTCAAGCTCAGCGTTAATCTGAGAAATCTCATCTAGTTGAAGGCTATTCTTTTTTATGGAAGAGGTTAATCGAGCCATAGCAGCATAGCCTAAGATTGATGCTTTTGCAAAGTGGTGAACGGCTTCGGCTCCAATTGTATCCAGGGATAAACTGCCCAGAATTTTTTGATCGGCGAGAAGTAGCAGAGATTGCATGGCCTTGTAGGCGACGTCTCGATCATTCAGAACCGAATCCTTGGACTGTGGTCCTTTGATTACCCAGTGGTCGAGAGAATAAGGGACGACCTCTTTGCCTTTATTTTTTGCCGGAAAGCTTGAACCAATGGGCACTACCAGACCAACCGGCTGAGGAACAATGGAAGCCGGAAAAGGGCCGGGAGCTTCAATCCTCGCCTTCTTATAAGCAAGTTCGGTTTCATTCTGTGTTGAGCTGGAAGCCTTCTTAGATTTGGTATACTTGTATATTGCTTTATAGTCGACGTTCGGGTTTATATTTTCCTCGGATACAGATCGAAGAGGGAGAGCAACGATCGGTTCTTTGTACTGTCGAGAGTAGTAAAACTTTAAAAGAAACCCAAGAGACAACAGAAAATCTTGGTTATGTCTTTTCACTCCTAAGATCGTATAGACTATTATCTGAAGATCATATAGAAGAGTAGGATTATCTCTGAATTGCTTTAAAGCTGCAGAAGAAAAGACAAAAAACCTAGTAAGTATCTTTTTAGTTTTTGAATGAATTAAAATGTTCTGACTAAGTAAAGAATACAGAAGAACACCTGAAGGAGCCCATATAGTGGGAACGAAGATGTTTCGGACTTCTTCTGGGGCGAACTCCCAATCACCACCCATAAAGAAGAACCTACCCTTCCAGTTATGAATCGAGGAAGGGTTATTGTAGATAAGTTTTCTGCCCTTTCGAGAGCAGAGGTAAATCCAACCTTGGTGGGGACTAGGGCTAGCCCTCGGACTTATATAGTATAAAATTCCTTAGGGGTTACCTCCCATCCTTTAGATCTCCACAAAATTATTGCAGCAAGGATATCTCGCCAACAATTGGGGGATAATTTGGCGAGACAAAGTTTTAGCTCGGCTAAAAGATGACAAATCACGGGCTAAAGAGGAACCTTAACCCAGCATTATAGAAGTGTTCATAAAAAACCACCTCATTGGGACGATAACTCGTATCACGCTTATCATCTAAAGGCAAACGTATTTTAACCGATTCGGGGAGCTCACATTTAGATTTGTAGGAAGAAAATATTTTCTGGTTTACACTGTAAAGAATTCCCTTTGCAGCAACGCCAATAACGACCTCGGCATCAACATTTGAACAAGGATCTTCCTCGATATAAGAAGCACCAGAAGGATCCTCCCTGGGAAGATATTAGGAAAACTCACTTAAATTTTCAGAAAACATTAAATCATCTTCTTCGCTAAAAACCCTAAGAGATGAGCTCTGGGGATAACCTAGATCTAAAGACTTAGTGTCCTCAGAGCTCGTCTCATCACGAATGATGAGATGTTTTGGCATGGCCAGATAGAATATGGTGGTTCGAAAAAACTAAAAAAATACTTATAAATCCTGATTGTTTGATTGGAACCTACAGTTTGTGAAATGAAAATGTGGGAAAATGAGAGTAAAGCACAGTGAAAAGAAAAAGTGGCGGAATACAATGAAATACCTGGAAAAATGCAGAAATGGGGCCGATTAGAAGAAAGAAAACTTGACCCCGAAGCACTTTCCACCGAGAAAAATGAAGACGATTGATTGAATGGAAGTGCAACAGTAGACGAAGCAGAGCAAAGCAGTCGCAATAACAAGAAGAAATAAAATGGCAGAAAAAAATGAAATAGGAAAAAATTTCGAACAAGGTATCAAAATATATATACCCGAAAAGACCGTTGAGATTATGCCACGTGTTTAACATCTGACGATTGGAATACGAAGCTAAATGCCTGATTTCGAAAAGACGTCCCGACTTTTCGTAATTCCCACTTCATTAATTACATGCGTGCGAACTTTCTTTTCACATGAATCGAGGCGCCGCCAAAAAACGCGAATTTTCGAGAAAATCATAAATGGCGGTTAAAATTCAAAAACCTCAGTGTTCAACTGATGAAAAACGTTCACCAAAAGTCAAATCCGGAGATATATTTTTACGACATTAATATTGTCTACGGAAAATATCGAAAGTCTAACAAAGTTCTTCTTTTGTCTTAAAAGACAAACGAATGACTAGGGGGTGGTTGATGAGGGATAACGATAACTTTGAGTTATCGGATAATATTCTTAGTAACCCGAAATCTTCGGATAAAGTCAGAAGGTTGAGTTGATCCCAAATAATAAGAGGATAATGTTAATCACTGAAGAATAGCTTATCACTAGATTCAAGGAGATAGAGTTGGACATGAAAAAGGAAACCATCCACTCGGTACCTATAAAAGAAGGAATGGGCATCTCAACAAAGGTATGCACTATTTGAGCATTTAAACTCTAGTATTCAAGTTTTCTTTTATTGACTTGATCGTCGGAGTTTCCTCGCCGGATTTTGTCCGGGGAGTTAACTGGTTCATCGTGTGCAGGAATCCGAGGAGCAAAGTTCAGCTGATTTTCAACCGCATCAATATATAAATCAGTTTACAATAGATTGTGGACCTAATATATTCCATCATGTGTAGTTTTAAGAATTTTCAAACAGATTGTCCTTAATTAGGTTCTAAACAATATTCAATCCGATCTTGTTATGAGTATTTGCATGTTAAATTGACCAACCTTGATTTGGTGTGGTTTAGGGAATTGTTAAAATTAACTTAATTGAATCGACTTGAACCAATATTCTTAGTAATATATTCTAGAAATTTATTGTCTGTTATTCTATTATCTTATTTTATTAAGAAATGTGTTACAGAGTATTAATTTAAATTTTGATATATGTTTAACAAGAAGGTTATCATTTTGTTTTTTGAGAGTAGATTTACGTAATATTGCTCAGTCGAGAATTCAAATGAATTACCAATCCTATACTTTGGTTTCAATTCTATTCTAATTTAAGTTTGGTAAAATTGGCATCCATATATATAATTGTATTTTCAGTCTACATATTTCAAATCTAGGCAAACTAAGTTAACCTCTACCTACAACTATAAGACTTAATATTTTTTTTTAAAGTACCTAGTGTTGATTAACTAAGGAAACAAATTAAATCGTTCAAAATATGATCAAGTGTAATCAATATGAGAATAATAAAAAGGAATGGCTTAAATCTTTCGTTTTAGGTCCAGTGTTATTAAATCCGGACCGGACCGGGTGGTTCAACCGGTTGAAACGGGAACCGGGTGCCTCATCGGTTGGTTAAACGCCCAAAACCCAGTCAACCTAAAAACCGACTTATTTAGTGAAACTCGTTCCACCCGACGGTTTTTCGGTTTTATTGGTTTATAAATTGAACCGGCCGGTTTTCTGTAAAAATAAAATTTGAGTCAAAATGACACAAATGCCCCCAGATTTTTTCGACAAACTATTAAGCTTAGAAAGCTAAAACAATAAATCCAAACTAAAACCCTAAAAATTAAAACAAATTTCACTACCCAATTCCCCCTATTCCCATCCCCTTTGGCCCTTTCAGCCGTTCCTCACAGTCACTGCCCTTCGGCCTCGCAGACTCTTCGGCCTAATAGTCGACGGTCGTCACTCACAACCACAATAAGGCTGCAGCCGCTGCACATTCTCTCACCCCACCCCGGTGCATCACGGTTCTCAGTCCTCACTCACAGAGTCACAGCCTCACACACGACGGGCGACGACAACCCTCACCAATAACTTTTTGAGTTTTTAGCATCATGTCACTTGTCATTTTTCAATAAGGAACGCAGCAGTGCAGCACCATAAATGATAAATCTGACTTTAGACTTTTAGAGTCATATTGTTTAATTGTTTAGAATTTCTTTTTCAGTTTTTCACCAAAGAGTCCAACTTGGACAGCTGCAAAAGATATAAAACAATTTATTTATTTATTAAAGCAAATGTGGTTGGAATCATTCTCTAATTGACATTAGCTTTGATATTTATGGGTACTTCATGTCCATCTTGTAGCTTCATGTTGGAAGAGTTTGCTTATAAACGGTTTTCATTTGTCTTAGATAGGAGGATTGCTCCTAATTTGTAATTTTACTTAAATTTTGTAGAATGCCCTTCCCTTAATGCTACTTTAATTTATTAAGGAATATCTAAATTTAGTGCATTGATGTTGTAAATCTGGAAATACAAGAGAGAATCTCATATTTATTTCAAGGTTAATTACATATTGATTTTCTATCGTGTTCTCCAATTCTAAGCACAGTTTCATTGACAACGGTATTAGTAGAGTAGTGTATTTGATATTGTGGACCATTGGGCTCGTGGTCCTAATGCAATGTTCATCCTTATTTAATAAAAGTATAAAACTTAATTTTATAATATACGATTGTTGATGTAGCTTTGTGAGCTATTGCTCTAATATATCCAAAAAATAAAATCTAGTACTAACTTATGTTGTTTTTGTTTTATAGGATTTGTTTCTATTTTTTTTTTTTAGGTTTTTAATAAATAATAAATAATTCTTAATTAATATATTTATGATGTTATGGTAATGTCACAGTTCAATTCAGTTGATCCGACAGTTGAATTGATTGATCCTTAATTCGGTCACTTTTTCGATTCGATAAACGATACGGATTTTAAAATATTGCTTAGGCATCAAATTATATTGAGTTGGCTCTGACCATTATGTGAAAACTTCTTAGTTATTGGTTTAGATAATCGAAAGGTGTTGATCTAAGAGTGATTAATAGCGAATCCAAATCCCAATACGAATCATAGTTGGCTTCTAGATGACATGTATATATCTCCTTTTAACACGCGGTTCACGCGTTCCACATTTCCACATGCGACAAATGGAGACCACATGCCATACCGCCATACCGGGTTGTGGGTTTCAGTTTGGCATATCAACCCCTAAACCTCTCCACAACAAAAGCTATCATCGACCTTGGATCCGCAGATAATTGCAAGGCGATCAGCACCGATGCTGATCTGTCCAGATGGCACCACCATCTCTTCCTTTGAGTGGATTAAATTCCTCTTCACTTGAGCATTAAAGGATAAATATTTTTGAGCAATAATTATATATTTTTCACTTGCTTTTTGTGTAATAACATGATGATTCAACGGTCAGTTTTTGAAAAAATGACCGGGAAAAATAATGATATTTTATTTACTTTTTGAGTAATAACCATGATGATCGAATGGTCAGTTTTTGAAAAAATGTCACTATGAGAAAATATGACTATTTTATTCTTCAAAATATCACTATTTTTCGCGGTCTTTTTTTTTTTCCCCTTCTTCAGAAACTGACTTTAGGATCTATCAATGTTATTTTTGGCAGACCTGACATACATAAGAGTAGTTTCTAATTTATTGTCTATTTTTCAAATTTTGTTTTGCAACCAGCCATATGGAAGTCTATTAGCATTTCTGTATTATTATTATTATTATTTTTTGTTTAATCCGGATCAGATCAATTTGGCTTTTCTATTGATTATTGCTTTTTGGTATAGTCTAGTGTGGACTTGACCACACTGGAGCGATCAGCTGACGATCCAAGCTCATATATCATCCGTTTTTTGTTTATATATATTATATATATTCTTATAGTTGTATTGATATTCTATAATTAAATTTCATTATAAATGTTAAGTGATTTGATGATCAAATTAATATTTTAATGGTTTGGCTTCTTAAGAAAGAAAATTTTGGTCAAATATTCTATCCCATGCATGCATATATTTAAGCTTTTAAGCTGACCGGTGAGGTTTTTTGTTCTTTCATTTTATTTTATTTTATTTTTTAGTAATTAAATGTATGTCAATCAATTCATTACGTACTCAAACACACAAATCATGCATAAGTTTAATTCACACATTACCCATCTATAACGCGCATTATTTTGTGCCCATGAATGTTAAAACACGTATGACAAGTTTATAGTAATTAGGTTAAAGGTGATCTGTAATTCAATAATTGTTTGTTTTACTAGTTAGTACGTAAGTTTGGTCCCCCATCTGGAAGGGTCCAGATGGGCTTCCTAGAGCTAATAATTAATTTAAATTTTTTTTGGAGCTAGTGTTTGGTGCATGAAGTTTTTTAAATGAACTTTTATAAAAAAAAATCTATCTTTAGAAAATTGATCTAGGAGAAGCTACTATAGATAGTTTTTGGAAATTACGTCTTCTTGAAGAGGATGAAAATATGCACAGATGGAAATTACGTTTTTGGAAATTGATCATGCATGTCAACTATATATATATGCTTCATGTGACTTATCTTAATCTTGTTCCCATTGATGCATGTCATTTTCAACTTTTCATTAATCCATCAATTAATTTTTTATCATATTGTAAGCATATTATTTCTATTAAAAAAAAAAATTAAGTCTATCTTAATTTTTACTAAAACGGAACTGAATTATATTGTACTTTGAACGAAAGTATAGAGGTGTGGTTCATTTTAATTATATTACCTAAATCCAATTTTAGATAGCATTTAATTTATTTTGATGAAAAATCAAATGGTAAGCTTCTTTGACAAATAGAATTTATAAACATTAAACCAAAACAGATATCAAAATCACATGCATAGTTCAAAAGTTCCTTTGTGCATATTTTCAGAAGAAGTTATTTTAAAAATTAACTTCCGCCATACTTCATCTTGGGGATTATTTTGAACATCAATATAAATATAAATCAATTTGATATAATTATTAATTAATAATTAATTATTTAATAAAATAAATAAATAATTTTATATGTAATAAATGAAAAAAAAATAAGTAAGAAAGAGTGACACGTGGAAAAGTACATCAATACATACTGTCCTAAAAGTATTAAAGCACGTGAATACACGCTTACAATTAAAGCCCACTTCCGGTGTGAAAAGCAGACCATGCCAGTGCTTTTGTGACTTTGCATGACCAACGGATTTGACATTTGCATGACCTAATCTAGAGACAGAGGAAGAGAGGACGTGACACCTCGATTACACGTCAATAGTTGGTCCACAATAGACTTTAATTAATTGTCCTTTTTTGTCTATTTTGTGGCAAACAATGTACAATATCATGCCCCACGACTTAGTGTATGCATAAGTTATGAAAGAAGTAGACAGTGTTCCATCCCTTGGAATTAAGATTAGTGTCAAATGCACCAAATATTATATTAATTTTTTTTATGACGTGGTAACTATATATAATTTCTACTCGATCTATTTTTTTTTTATATTTTTTTAAATATTTGAAAATAAAAATAATATCATGCTAATATATCATTTTATTTAAAACTTGGATCAATTTAATATTTTTCAGGAATTAATAGTTGGTACATTGCAATATCATCCATAAGGCATTATTGGGGACATTGGTGAATGCATTTGTATGTGATATTTGGTGGGTTTCATTTAACTCCTTGTCTAGCTACATTGAAAGAAAAATATTAAATAAATTATTATTAATACTGAAAGAAAAATATTAAATAAATTAGTATTTAGTTTATATTTTTTAAAACTATATGATTTTGGAAATATAATTTGGTAATATCACACTATTTGATTTAAAACATGAAAGCAAATATTCTGTCATACTTTCACATCAAAAACCTTGTTAAAAAGCATTTGCAAACACCATGTTTAAGCATAATGCATGTTTCATTAGATATCATTAAATTGCAGGATATATATAAAATGCATTTTTATGAATGTTCTCTTCACTTTCAACGTCGTTAAGTTTACATTAATATGACTAATTGGAGCTAGCCTAGTTGGTGAAAGGGGTGGGGCTTGGGATTGTTGGTATTGGCCGGTTTCAAGACTCCTTGCTAGCATATTGTATAAATAATTGTTATAATTGATTTTCTTTTACTGTACATAAGAATTCATAATATGGAGTGTAGAGTGAAAAATTATAAAGTAAAATATTAATGTCCTAAAGAAACAAAGTAGCAGAAGGGAAAAAGACTTATAGCCATAAGGTTGACTTTTGTTTTTCCATCCTTAAAGGTTTAGGGTATGTACCCTATTTCGAGAAATTACTCAATGAAAGACTGGAAGTTGTTCACAAGCCATATGATGAAAAACGTACTCCACTCACTTATTAATATAATATCATGATCGATGTCAGATTTTTACTATGAAAAATTATGACCGCAAAAAATTGTCACAGGATCGGATTAGTTTTTCAAAATACTTATCCCACAATTATCTATTACCTTCATGCTTACTTTAAATAAAGGAAGCATATATATACTATCAGGATCATAAGATCTGTGTGTGTGTGTGTATATATATATATATCACCATCACCACCTAACATGGAATTGGAATAACATCATTTCTGGCGTGAACAAAACATGGAATTACAAGAAGGGCCAAACAGTACGATGTGGGACTTTTGAAGTATGGTTGATATTTTCATTGATTCTTGTTGGTGTGGAGTTCTGGGGTTATTAATTTATTCAATCTTCAGTCCACGATTAGAAATTTAGAATTGCATCGACCTCGATTTTTTTCTTTTTAATGTTTACACTATAATAATTTTGACAACATTTGGAATTTTATTAAATTCACTTCAATTCTTTTTTGGTTGAATGTATATATGAAATATTAAAATATCCACTACAAAAAAATGACCAATTGCAACGGTTATTCCCGTTGCAACTACGGTAAATTCTCGTCGCAACAAAGGTTTTGCAACGGCTTTAACCCTCGCAATTCCGTCGCAATTGCTATAATCGCAAAAAAATGCCATCACAATTTCTATTGCAACGGCTTTTTCCGTTGCAAAAAATACTAGCGACGGCCAATTCTCGTCGCAAATACGCAGTTCAAAATACGGTCTTTTATACGATTTTTGCAACGGAAATTGCCGTTGCAAGTGTTTTATATGATTTTTTGCAGCGGAAATTGCTGTTGCAAGTGTTTCCATTTGGTTTTAATTTTTTTTATATATATTTATTATTCTAAGGGAATTTACCGTTGCAATATTTGAATATACTTGTTAAGGAATTTTCCGTTACAATTTTGAATTGTACCAACCGAATTTCCGTTACTCAAATTCCCAACGGCTACTCATCCAAATTAGGATTGCAACGGAATTAGCCATTTCAAAAATGTCATTTTTTTTAAAAAATAATTCTTTTTTTTTATATATAACAATTCCTATTTCCATTTTTATTGAAACCATACCTCAATTATATGATTCATGACTTAATGAATAAAATAAATGAACCTGACTATCCAATCAATTATATTTCATACAAACTAATGTAATATCTCATAAAATAAATGGATATACACCCTTCAAGTACGCTTATAATTGATCTATAGCAAACATAATTTTTTGCTACAACATTTTATTGAAATAAAGACACTCATAATCAAACATTAGTAGCATACAAATAACATTCATCCGTAATAATACGTTCGATAGAGTATGTATTGACTAGAGTGAACTGTGATATAGCGAACTATACTAAATATAAGAAATTTTAAAGAAGTAAAAAAGACAAACATTTCCAACAAGGTGAACCTAAATCGACTAAAATGATATCAAGTTGAAAGTTGGTTAGGTTAAAAAAAACTAAGATAAGAAAACTGTTTCTCACTTCAAGTCACCAAAGAAAATTTGAGATATGGTATATCCTCTTCTTGTATAACTGTATAAAAAATAAGAGGCAAAAAATTAGGACAACATAATATACACTCAACCACTAACATTGAGAGATAGAAAGGATAAAAGAACTTTAATCTATTTTTACTATTGTGACACATTAATAATAAAATTTTGTCCATTAATGCTTATGTAAGTCTAACTATCATGACATGTAAACAAAACATATTATCATATGACAGCTTCCAAACACATACCAAAGGCACATGCAGCTTTTCATGATGCAGTAATTCAGTGATACCCTCAGGCAATTGAGCCGTCTGAAAAGTAAAAAACCAAGGATCATGGTGCAAATCAATGCCATAGCATATTGTGCAATGTCGTAATCAACTCAAAATTAATGGGTATGCATATTGAGTATATGCATACTTTCACAATAATGCATGCCTATCTTGTTTAGGTTAAATATATAATCAGATCTAGCTGCTTTGTTCATCCTGATAACCAGCATTATGCAATAAGTATAACAAAATTCAGAAACAACCAATTTATAGTCATCAAATTACCTCATTCCGATGGTTGCCTATAAGATGACTAAGATATTCTTCGAATTCTTCATCAGGAGCCTAAGACAATCGAACATATGAAATATAGTTAGTTCTACAAATCAACTACAAAACCTGCACAAATTATAAGATCCAAATCATATATATATATGAACATCAATACCATTAGTCAAAAAAAGTAGCAGTAACAAAGCTTGACAAGTTCCAAATTCAATTTTTCAAGAATACCATATGGTCCAAACTGAATTGATGAACCTAATAATGTTCTCATAATAAACAAGAACACTGACACATTGAGAAAAAAATTTAATCATGATCTCCAGAGAATTATAATTCAGCTTATAGCCCTCGACCATGATTTAAAATTTGGTAATGCACCAGGCGAACCCCAAAAGCTTTTGCGACTCCTGCTAGACTAACATCTGAATTCAATGGGCCAATGCCTCCATATATATACACTTGCAAGGATCACCTCAAATTAGACCATATGAAGGATTTGGGACAAGTGCTTGATGGTCGACAACTTAGCCAAGAAGAATTTAAATCTTCCAAATCAGTATACTATGTGCAAAGAAGAGGCTGAGTTGTTGGATCACCTTCTCTCACAGGTCTCACATTACAACCAAACATGCTATGGGAAAATTTCAAGCACTTATGCAGTATGTGTTTAGTGTCAAGTAATTTTAAAAAGGTACTAGCCAAAATATGATATTCAACGAAATTTTAATTTTGATAAAAGGATAACATCTAAGTGACCAAATATTTAAAGCGCTTCAAAGATGAGGACAATTTTTTTCCCTACGCTTCAAAGAGGATGACAAATCTAAGCTGTCCACACCCACCAAATTATTCCCTCTATTTCCTTTTTCCTACTCCATTTATCGAATGTAGGTAAGCTAATCATGTAAAAAAGGCACCACTCAACCCCATAAGCAAGTTATTTCCTATGCCTGATAAATTTTAAATTAAATTCATGACCTTTTGTGAATGAATTATCCTTGACTTGGCATTTCTAAGTAACATGCTGGGAAAAAAAGAAGTCTTAATGTCATTAGTAACATATATGCACGTTCTCACACATTCATCAAATCTCATGCCCCTAATCAGAAGGTAGTAAATTAGGATAGCATTAGATTCTCTCAAACCATCCCAATATTAGCATAGGACTACTTCCAGTTGTAGTAGAAAATAATGCAGAAAATTGCCTAGGCTCAGAAGTTACCAAAAATGTTTCCCCTGCAGATAGCCGACTCATCATAAAAATAGTTGAACAAATATTGCATGCCTCCTCAAGAAAGCTAGCAGCATCCTTCAGAGATACATCAGTGGGAACAAGGAGAACTTGTCCTGCAGGTACAGCTACTTTCTCAGCATACCATCCTTCGCTAAGAAGATGCAATAGATCAAAACACTAGATCAATGTTTTGTAGTTCGAAGTTCTAAAATTTAGCATGATACAAATTCAAACAGAGTACATGAAACAACACTTGACTGATATAGAGATAGCAATAAAACTCATGCCATACCAAAACAATAACAGATTTAAACATCCATCAATAAACATCAATATGATTAAAAAAAACCCCATGATTGCAAAATTGGTAACCCTCCGCATGCAATGCTTGGCCTCAGGTGAGCAAGACCAGAAACACAACACTTACCAAAATTTATCGACCATATTCCACAACTCAAATGACCACACATCCCCAATCATCCCAAAGTTTAGAATCCAATTAATATTAGAGTGTCTGGTACAGTTCCCATGAGGTTGGTTCACCATGGCTTCTTAGAGCTCAAAGTATAAGTTTTGAAGAAGCTCCTGGTATTGGAAAAAAAATTCCCGTCAGAAAAAATTGACTTATTTAAGAATAAACATGGAACCTAAAGTGTATAATATAAAAACTAGAATTTATGTTACCTTTCGACAAAAAAAAAAAAACAGATGCATATTCCACTTGATTCGTGATTATCCATAGTTCGAGAAAGCAACTCAATCATTAATTATGTCAAAATTCTAAAATAAGGCCATATATTTAATTAAAGGGGTAAAAAGAAAAGATCAGTTTGCTCTTTTTGATATGCATTAAAAGTTTAAGGTTAAGCGTACATATCCATAGTAACATTCCTCTCGACAATATACAGTGTTAAAAAAAATGTATGACAACATTATCCATTTGACATTTCTTACCAACCAACTCCCATCGACTTACCAAAAAATAACCTAAACAAACAATGGCTTTACCCTTCTATCGGTTACTGTCAGAACTTTTCAAAAATTGTTTGTGTCAACCGCCATCTTCCCAACTCTGTACAATCTATATACAAAAAAATCTGGCAAATAATTGATATTTTGGTTAGTGAGCTATATAGAGAAAACTATACCTTTCTACATAGCTAATAATAACTTGAAAAATAATGCTTACAAGGATGTATGAAGTTTAGTAATATCAAATTTAAACAAAACAAAACTGACCAATTATATGAATGTACCTTTTCAACACTAAGTACAATGCCATATAAACAGGGAAGAACTAGGTTGCCTGCACGCTGTCCACATAGTACTCGCCTTGAGTGGCATCTGAATCGTTGCGTGCTAATGCATCCGTGTCCAACATTGCATACTTTGCAAGAAATGCATTCACTCCAGCATCTCTCGCATCATCCATTTCCTTTTATGCACGCTCCATAGCATCAATACGCTCTTTTAATATCTGCACCTGTAGCTGGTTTTCTGCAGCATCCCTCTTAGCAAGCTCAGCTTCCCTATTAGCCTTCTCAAATGCGGCCATTGTCGATTCAGCTAATGAAGCTTTTTGCTTAAGCAAAACAATACCAGGAGGAAGTAGGCCTTACAAGGGATCCGCCCATGAGAAAGGCCCCCCGTTACAGCTTTTAAAGCTTATTCCTTAGCACTGTCCTCGGGGGTCCCAGCTGGAATTTGGCTCAATGTCTCCTGCACGAGCAGACTTGTCGTTTATTAATCACATAAATCATAAATCAATATAGTAATTAAGGAAAGAATCACTTATTTTTCCCATGTATTAACTCATAAAAAACCATGACAAATAACTGTATGACTAAGACGTATCACTACAGCCTTAGCAAAAGTATATATCTGCAGGAATGACTTCTCTTTGTGAGATTCAATGAAAAGGTCAAAGTCACTAGGCTCCACTCCTTGATTGTCCATAGTCTGCAAATTCGGTCCCCCAACTTAGTAGGTGTTACAAATAGTGCACTTAACTAAGGAATATATGTCATGGTTGTAACAATCACCATTTTGGCATGCTTTGTTGCATATGAGTCTGTCCCCAGATGATGCACCACTTTCACCCTCTTTCTATTAGCAATTGCCTGGGCGCTAATTTTCTACAGTACATAAATGGGGCAAATTTAACAAATTCATATTGAATGAAGTCTTATTTGAGTTTAAAACATTTAAATACATCACAAGTCAGGTGAACCAAAAAGGAACTAATGCAATGATCAATTACCTCGGCTTTTGATGTCCTCCAATAGTCAACTAGTGTCTTCCACTGGCGTGGAGGAAAGTTGGCAGGACATTTGTCGTACTGAGCTTGTACATTTGCACTCGGTATGTAATGTTTTTTCTTTAAAGTGCGCTTAACACGTACCCAAATTGAGTTTATTTTTGCTATCAACCAAGGCTCCATATCTGGAACATCAAAATGAAACCTATCCTGCACATTAATATATTTTCAACATTCAAATTAATATCTTGGTAAATGCATAAAATAAGTTATTAAAAAAACAATTATAGATAATGCTAATCCATATTTCATACTTTTATCTGCCCCAATAGCCTGTTGAGAGAAGTTTTATCCACTTCCTTCCACTTTTCATGGTCTAATCGTATGGTTCCACCCGTTCGCATTATGTCGCGAATGTATCTGCTCATTCACTTTGCTTCGGGTCCATAAGGCTGCCCTTTGTTGTTTGTCTTGATTATAAGTGGCACTTCATTCCCTTCAAAGGTTCGCCCTATAGAAAAAGCACGTCTTCGTGGAGGAACTATTCCAAAAACAATAATCATCCTTAAACAAAACAATTTCTATAAACTAACTTAACTATGTAATGGAAATTGTGCAACATAAGAAATGGCAACTATTTAATTACCTGGGTCTGTGGAAACCCCTCAACCGGTCGAGGCATCACCCATCACAGGTGAGGCATCATCCAATCCAGTAGCATGGGACTCCTCGTTATCGGGTTCTAGTTCGTGCTGGTTCATAGAGTCTAATGGGTGACTGGTTCGTACCTGTTTCCTTGCAATCGTATGAGCCATAAAATCCTGCAAAAACTTGGCACAATATATTAGTTTATATATAAAAATATAACTAGGCACAATAGATAAAAAGAAACGAAGTGATGACTTACTGTGGAAAGATAAAGGCATGCATAACTCGTGGAATTTAAAAATAGATAGATGGAGGATAATGTATAATAAATTCACTCCAACAAACCAAAATAGAAATTCACAACTCATGGCTAATAAATATTAGTATTAAGATTTGTTTTGAACATGTTGGGTGATCAGTCAAACACCTAGCAACTCACAATTCATCAATCACCATTTTACTGGGAGTCCTCAACCTATGGAACATGTTGCCAAGGTTGAAGCTCATACACCTAGCTGACTGATAAGCTATCTACAACATCTGTAGATCTCTGGTCACTAGTCATGTTAAACAAATCCCTAGGCAAAAATTTAACAGCAACCTTCCAATCCTTCCGTAATGGGTCATCCACATAAAAGACCTGCAAAGTCTGAGAAGCAAGAATGAAAGGTTCATTGGTAGTTCTGAACTGACTATAGTTGACGAGTGTAATTCCAAATTTGTCTTATGTTACTGTACTCCCACTTCTATCAACCCATTTACATTTGAAAAGTACTACATTCCTTGATGATTGTGACATATAATTGCATATTTCTATTTCATTATTCCCATCATTTTGTGTATACTTGAGCCATTTATAGTTATAAATAGATGTTTTTTATGTTTTCTTGCTTTTCCATGCCTTGTAGGTAAAATGCAATAAAATGGATGCTTTTTGCATGCAAAATGAGAGCTTCGAGTTAAGCCTTGAAAGCCTTTTAAGGTCATAAGACTTTTATGACATACTTCTAAGTGTGTCTAGATGCCACATATCAAATTTCAAAGCTAAATGCCAAGTGGTTTGTGAGATATGGGCAAATGAAGTTATGAAGTGCAAAAAGCGACCAATTTGGACATTTTGAAAAAACTGTTTCTCTCCGAATTGAATTAGACAATGAGACCACCATGATTGGAAAGAAGACTTCTCAAGCTTCGCGTGGATATAAAGAACGTCCAAATCCGACTTCGGACTAGAGAGTTATGAGCATTTGAAGTCGGAGCATTATTTTGGCTTGGAAGCGAGAGTTTTGCAGTTGAAGAAACTATTACCGGTAATGGAAATGTTATTACCGGTAATAGATGGAAGATTGAATTGCAGTGCAGTTTATTACCGGTAATGGGTTTTTCATTACCGGTAATAGAGTGCGCGATTTTGAAAATGTTTTGTAATTTGTCACGTAAGCTTAGGGCTTTTTAGGTTTTTCATCCCTCTTTCTTTGTAACCCTAGAGGGGGTATTTAAGCATCATTTTGCAGCTAGAGAGGCTCTCTCTTACCACTCTTTTACCTTGTTCTTAGTTGTTCTCCTAGGTTAGGTTAGGATTAACTTAGTTAGAGTAGAAATTCTGCATTTTCTTTGTTCATTTCACTTGTAAGCTTTAGTTTAGGTTATTTAATCTTTCTTTTTGGTTGTTAAACTTTGTATTTTCATTCTCAATGAATAGAATAGCATTTATGTGTTTTGTTCTTACATTTACTCCTTTGGATGGCTAGCTAAACACCTCAAGGTGGGTTCTATGGTGGATTTCCTCTCCAAACCTTAGGTAAATGGTGTTTTCTCATCTCAAAAGCTTTCAATGTTTATAGAATGTTGTTTATATGCTCTCTAATCCTTTGAACCCTTGTAGTTTCATATTCATGATCATTGTATGACTTGTTATGTTTGGTTATTGAGCACATATGTATATTACATGTTTGTAAAATTGCTACATCTTTTGAACCCTTGTAATATCACATTCATGACCATTGCATGACTTGTTATAATTGGTTATTGAGCACATATGCATGCTACATGTTTGTGAAAATGCCAATGAGAGTATTGAACTACATTTTATCATTCGTTTCACTTTATTTGAGCTTCTATTGCTAAACTCTCCAATCAAAACCAAAGAGTAAATGATTATTGATTGAGTATATGTTTAAGAAGTCATTTATCAAAGGTTTGGAAGGAATGAACCCATAGGACTCATCTTACTTAACTTAATTAGTTTTCCTTTGCAAATTGCCATCAATTTGGTACAAACAACACTCAACAATCAAAACCCCCATTATTTTACACTTTCTTTTGCATTCTTTGGTTTGCAACACATAAGGATCATTTGGACTTGTTCCACTCCCTGTGGATATGACCTAGAGACTCCTTAGAATTTATTGCTTGACGACCGGTGGACTCCTACGCTTGGGAATCTATTGCGCACATCATATTTTACGTTCAAGCACTTGACTAGTAGTAGTCCAATTCAATGATATCAGTTAAGATGCCATAGTACGTGTAATCTTCATCCGTTGTCGTTTTGGCTTTCAATAGAACACGCTATTTTGAGTTTTTTTCTTCTTGTCAACATCAATAGTGCGAAACCTAAACCCATTAACCACAAACCTTTTATACTTTTTAATAGCATGATTCGGTTCCCCAACTAAGCCATACATATCCCTTTGAATACAATCATCACCATCCTTGTGCATACTGGTAATCTATTCAAGGAGTGAATGAAAAAGTTAGTTTAAAGTAGGATAAAATGTCAAAGCGTGACTACCAGAATGGGAATAAGAATAGGATTACATCAAAACTTTAATTACTTACTTTTGAATTGAACCAATCTGGAAAATTTTCTCGGTGCCTTTTATTAATCTCCAAATCATGCTGATTTGGAAATTCAGCAGCTGTTACTTCGTAGTGCTCCCTGCGAGCCACGAAATAAAGGACGGAATTAGTTTTATTTTTCATATATAACTATTAGTTCTCTATTAGTAGCATCCAAACGGAGATGTTTTCTTACCGAACATATGACTCAACTTCAGGGCAATTAAGTAGCAAATACGAATGCATCGCATATCGATCTGCATACGTTAATAACTCAGGATCTACTTTACCCATTGTACGGCCCGGCCCGGCCTAGAAAAAATTGACAACCCTTCTCTAAATCCAGCCCCAATAGGTTCATAGTTGTGTGGGGGATGAGACAACTTTATCTCCACATCATGCAAGTACCTTGTGCAAAAGGTTATGCATTTTTCCATAATGCACCCTTCCGCAATAGAACCCTCAGGTCGACTTTTATTCCGTACATATGATTTAAGTGTAAGCAAATACCTACGAAGGAAGACATTTTAAAGTATATGTTTAAGGTATGAAGGAAGAGTTGTAAAAGATTCACAAACCTCTCAATTGGGTACATCCAGCGGTAATGGACCGGTCCGGCAATCCTCGCCTTAGTAGGCAAATGTGTTGCCAAATGCACCATTACATCAAAGAAAGCAGGTAGGAAAATCCTTTCTAGATGGCAAAGAGTTAGAGACATTCGAGCTTCAAGTTTCTTGAAGGATTCAGTTGTACCTGTTTTTGAACATAATTCCCGAAATATAGTGCTAAACTCTATCAAAATGGCAGCAACATTTTACGGCAATGATTTTCGCACGGCTAGTGGGAGTAACTGTGCGTTATAATGTGATAGTCATGGCTTTTCAAACCAATGAGAGTCCCTTTTTTTAGGTTCACAGAACGAGATATGTTTACTACATAACCATCAGTAACTTTCACTTTACCCAACACGTTACAAAAAATGTCTTTCTCTTTTAGGGCCATTGTGTAACAAGCTGGAGGTAAATGTTGCTTACTGGGGTCATTACCTTTAGGATGTAGGGCATCTCTAATTTCCAATTGTTGAAAATCTTTGCGTGCCTTTAAAGAATCCTTCGTGTGATTAGGGATATGTAGTAAAGTCCCCACTAAGCTATCACAAATATTTTTTTCAATATGCATCACATCTAAGTTGTGCCGTATTAAAAGATGCTCCCAATACGGCAATGAAAAGAAAATACTCTTTTTCTTCCATCCATCCTCTCGTTCCGCAATTGGGTCAGCGCCTTTCCCAAACATCACACACAAGTCACCTATTTTCCAATAGTTGAGAACCTGAGAGGGGCAATGGTGGAGGTCTGTATTTCGTCTTCCCATTAAATGATGTTGTATCTTGACGGAAAGTGTGATCATCATCTAAAAAGCGACGATAACCCCATGTAACAAATTTTGTTACTAGCATCTAAATAGAAGCTATCAGTTTCGACATTGCAATTAGGACAAGCTTTGTACCCTTTAGTGCTCCATCCAGAAAGGTTTGCATAAGCAGGGAAATCATTTATAATCCACAATAATGCAGCCCGCATGATAAAATTCTGTTTATACGATGCATCAAAAGTGCATAGGCCATCTACCCACAACTCATACAACTCTTCAATCAACAGTTACAAATACACATCAATGTTATTCCCGGGTGCTGTAGGTCCCGGAATAAGCAAAGACATGATGAAGTAAGGTTGTTTTATGCACAACCGAGGTGGCAAATTGTACGGCATTAATACCACGGGCCATGTGCTGTGGGGATGAGTCATTGAACCAAATGGATTGAATCCATCGCTTGCTAACCCCAGTCTGACATTGCGGGACTCAGTGCCAAAGTTAGGAAATTGGTTATCCAGTGTTTCCCAAGCTTCTGAATCAGTCGGATGCCTCAACACCCCATCCTTTGTGCATCCATCAGAATGCCATCTCATCAAACTAGCAGTTTTATCAGACATAAACAGTCTTTGCAACCTTGGCTTCAAAGAGAAGTGATGCAAAACCTTAGCAGGTGTGTGCTTATGCTTTATAGATGTGGAGTTCGCACAATCTTCAGTGGTTTTCCACCTTGAAGTCTGACATATAGAGCATTCAGAGTCATTTATTGTCTCTTTCATATACAACATGCAATCATTAGGACATGCATCAATCTTGGTGTACCCTAGGCCTAGCTCCTCTATCATTTTCTTAGTATAATAGAATGATTTAGGTAGGGTATCATTAATATCTGGGAATGCATCCTTTAAGAACGCAAATACTTCGGTAAATGCCTTGTCACTCATTCGATTATCGCATTTAATGTGATACAAGTGAACCACGAAGGAAAGTACATTGTACTTCTTGCATCCTAGGTACAGTTCTTGATCGGCCTCTTTCTCCAATTAGTAAAATTGGGCCGCATCAGGATTTGGCTCACTAGAATACTCTTCAGGACCTTCTTCAGAAATTGGGATCCCAAATGCCCCATGTAACATTCCTTGCATGTCATCGACTCCCTGATTTTCATCTCCTTCAAAGAGGGACGCATCTATGGGGTCACTACTATTATCTAATTCCCCATGAAATAACCATTTGTTAACAGAGTAACCTTTTGCCTATCCCTTAGTAGTTAAGTGTTTTTTTACTAGGCTCGAATCATGCTACTTACTATTACAACAATTCATACATGGACATAAAATCTTCCCATTTGTTGATGCATGTGCGAATGCATAGTCGATGAAATTTTGCAGCCCAGTCTGATATTCGAGATAGCATCGGTGGCGGTGGATCCAACTCTTATCCATGTCAAATGTTCTTTTCAGAATGCCAACTATATCACATATATTTAGTAAGTAAAATTTTTTTTGAGAAGTTAATAGGATTACATGGGATTAAATTATGAATTATGAAAAATGAATTAGGATTATATCACATAAATTCTGTCATAATGGCTGATAATCATCCGCAGCTCATACTTCTAAAAATGTGACTAACATGTCTAGTAACAAAAAAATATTAAAACACCATATTCAACAAAACATCTAAAATATGCTTATGGGGGAGCAATCAGACATTTGTATCCAAAATTTTTAAACATTGAGAATCATAAGGCAAGTTACCAAATATCCAATTTTATAATAAATATAAGTAAAGAACAAAGAACTGAAGAGTAAATAAAGAATTTGATCATATAAGCAGTGACCCAAAGGAAAAAAGAGAGGTAAAGGTCACTTTTATAGAGAATCGAATTTTGTACAGGGAAGGAAATAAGAATAGTGACAATAAGAAAGAAACTTGAAAGCAATAGAAGAGATTTGACTAGCTGGTATTTCACTGACTAATAAGCGTCTACTGATTGTCTACCACTACCTCTTTCCCCTTCTATTAATCACACCTTGATGGCATAAGCTTCTTTGTTCTTGTGATTTCTTACTTGGATGATTGAACTATATTTATTTGCCCATGCTTTAATCTTTATTTTAATAATGAATGTCCATAACCATTGATCATGGCTTAAAATACACCAAATAAGAAGAAATTCAATTTATCTACCCAGCTATCTATGTAAGAAACAGTAAATTTTTGTAATGTGCATTTCTGTTAAAGAAGCACTTAACACTTGTTTTCACATTCCCCTTTCAACTTTAATTTCAAATCGAGACCTTTTTTCGTTAGCAGGCATTAATTGGACACTGCGTCTTCATATGTAATGTGATTTTAAGGCATCTTTCAGTCTTTACTGGGTTTTAGAGGGGAGGGTGGTATTTTTTATGTTCAAATTTCTATCTATATAAGAAGCCTTTGGCCAATGTACAATATATATATATATATATATATTCCAAAGTTAACTCTTGAAACTGAGGCACTTGTATAAGCTCCTGCAACCTCCAAGACCCCACCAAAATGTGGAGCTTGAAAGACCAAAATACAATTTTTTATTAATTTATCATGCAAACAAAACCCTACCACCACAGTACCACATTCTTTAGATTTTATTTTTCCTTAATGTAAATCTAACAAAGATGAAAAAACAATCAACTTAGAGGCCCTAAATATAAAGGTAAATGAAACCATTCATAAATGTCTCTTCTCAACACTCAAATTTTGATCGCAAATCAGAACAACTCATGAGAATGAGAGAGGCATAAAGCTTCATGGTTGGGTACACACCATCCCCACATCTATTTTATAGTGCAACAATTTACTTCTACTACTAAAAGTTTCTCAATATCCTTATCACCTACATATTCATACTTCAATATTTAATTAAAAGAAGGGAAGAGAGGGGGGGAGGGGGGTGTTGTTTTAAATCTGTAAGCTTTGGTATTTTATTTCCTTCTCAATATTC
>JAESVK010000622.1:4681387-4720289 GCA_017140935.1 Hamamelis virginiana
GTTTTAAATCTATAAGCTTTGGAATTTTATTTCCTTCTCAATATTCTATTGAATCTAAAATTTTATATATATATATATATATATATAAGTTGAAATAAGTTAACCCCAATTACAACGATTCAAAAAAGCTAGAAAATGAACTTATGAACAAAACTTCGTACACTCTAAACCAAAGTAAGAACAATCTCAGAAGAAGCCCAACAATGGACAATTCTTCGTCTTCAAAACTTTCGAGAGACATGAAGAACAAATAGAGTCTAAACATTTAAGGTCTACTTAAAAACCTGATTTCTATAGAAACAAACTTTCGAAAACTCAAGATAATTCAACTACCAGAAATCTTCAAAAGATCCTAAAATCTCTCTAAATCTTCACTCTAGGGGCTTGAATTACAAAAGGAGACTAAAAAGGTGGATTTTAAGAGGAAATTTTTTTGTGTGAAAGAACCATTAGAAACAAGATTGGAACAGTCATGCTAGTGCAACTAATCATTTATGAACTTTTTAGACTAGAAAACAAATTCATTAATCTTACAAAATATGATAACAACAAAAGTTCTAATGAGATTGAAAGCAATAGAAAATATTGCATATCATTTAAATAGCTCTAGACTTCTAGCCCACAACACGCTTTTTTTAAAGAGTTTAACTAACTGAAAAACTGAAAAATAGGAGGCATTCAAGGCATTTAAAAAAGAGGAAAGTAAAGAATATGCAGTAATACACTCTAATTTCTATGGTTAAGATTACAATAACAAATAAAGTTGCTTCCAATGAATCAAATAAATGAGAAAAATAATGCTGAAAAACAAAGTTACATTGTAGATTTACAACATTTACCTATGGGAAAACAATAGAAGGAGCAAAAATATCATCCTAACTCACTAACATAGCTGTAGAATCCATAGTCCAGACGCAATTAAAAATGTTTTAACCTATATAGAAAATACATCAACCCACCAGACTTAAGGTGAAACTGTGAGAACTTGTTAAAAGTATTTTAAACTTGAGATGATATCAATCTTCATTAGAAAAATTGCAATATACAGAGGATGATCAGATTGGAACAAAGCATAATCTAAAAGAAAAAAAAAAAAAAAAAAAAAAAAATTGAAACCCAGTTTACATATGAATATTGAAACCCAGCAAAAGCCAAACCAGACCACCACAACCCCACATATATCCTCTGTGCTTTTTCAAAAATTTTGCTTCTTTCATTTTTTTTTCCATGCTTGTGGGAAAATATCCAAGCTTTTCTCAGAACCCATGTATCTTGAACAAAAATATACGGTCTTCAAAAGAAAAAAATAAGTCTTTTTATAGAACCCACAAAGAATATAGAACCCTGAATCGTCAACAAATAAAAAATGGACATTGGCTGACCCTCATTACAATATCTTACCTTAGATTTGTGTATCGATGTCGATGCTTCTACAAGGGCTTGAATGGCTACATATCTTCTTCACTGAGAAGGGGGAGTGTGAAAGAGCTTTATCCCAACCACGTCTTGGTGCAGGCGGAGAGAGATTATGAAATCCTAGGTTTTTTAGAACGATTCAACGTCGGATTGAGAGATAAAGAGAGGGGAAGAGGAGGTTCATTGCTGGAGTGAGGGATATTCTCAATCAATTGAGCACACAAATTGTTAAAGCTGCGTGTAGAGTGATAGAGAGAAAGAGAGCGAGCGAGAAATAGCGAGCGAGAGAGTGTCACCCTTCAAGATGGCGGTGGTGGGAGTGATCGGTGGTGGGAGGGTTCCTTCGAAAGCCTGTTCTGCTAGTACACACACAAACACAGAGAGATAGAGGAATAGAGAGAGGGAAGAGGGAAGAGGGAAGAGGAAAGAGGGAAGAGGGAGAACATATGCACGGGTTGTATTTTGGGGGGAAACACTACGACGGCATATATTATTGCAAAAATACGTAATTTTTTGATAAAAAATTATATTTAATTCTCATATAAAGTATAAAGTAATAAATTTATTCATTTTTAATTTTGTGAGGGCTAATGCTGTCGCAATGAAAATATAAATTAAAAAAAAAATACAAATTTCTCAACTTTCTGCAAAATTGTGACGGTGGGAGATAAACTGATAAATCAAAAAAATTAGTTTAGTTGCAACGGCTTTTTCCGTTGCAAGAATAGAATTCTTGCAACAGCCTTTGATTCCATTGCAAAATTCCGTTGCAATTGCTTGTTTTTCTTGTAGTGATCTCTTATAAATTTAAGATTTCATCTTTACTCTGGACTAATTTAATCAGTCACACTAATGCAATTATTAGAGATTAATGTTTTGAAATAAAACCCTAATGCACAACTGATATATATTTAAGCCCCTTTTGGATTAACTTTGTCTAAAACTACTTTTGGAGATATATTTCAACTCTTCACATATCTCTTTATATCGAATTATGTCCAAACCACTTCTTGATTGTAGACATCCATTTTTGACCATGAGTATGGTCATTAATGGTTGCCTGTGATTTGAGATGAAATAAGGTGTTAAAACCCTAAGTTGCCAGTTTTACCCTTGTGAGCGGTTAATTAGAGGTTATTATCGCATGTAGGTTTTTAGGTCAGATTGAGTCGGTTCTTTTTGCATGTAGTTTTTAGAGAGTCTAGGAATGTCTTTGTTAAATTTCATGGTATTCCGAATCAGGCTTGATAGAAAATAAAGCCTTTTATGACTTAAAGGACAACACTGTCCTTTAGATCACAAAACCTCTGAATGACTGTCGATCTTGTCCCGGATAGTCTCGAGGCTTTGGCATGGATATTTAGGATGTGTTTGGTAGCTAATTTGATCGGTGGCAAAGTTTATAGAGCCTCTGGGCTCATGTTTGGCTCTTAAGGCCCAAATGGCATTTTTAAGCTCAGATTAGGTTTTCGGCCGGGAATGATAAGGATTCGATCTTTTTATTAAATCAAAGGCTTCAAAAAACTTTCTTAAATATTTTCAAAACTTGTTTCGAGAAGTATAAATGATTTCGAGAGCGATTGGTTAGCAGATTTCAAAACCCTAATTCGGGCCCGGTAAGCCCTAAATAGCTAATCTGTTGACTTTTTCCTAAAACTTTGACTTTGGTCAATGAATTTGTACTTCAAACACTTCTGAAAACATGGATAATCAAATCACGATCGTTTTGGCGCTTGAATCGTCGAATTTGGACCTGAAACGGGCCCGAGAAGCCAAAAAAAGCCGAAATCCGGTCGAAACGGGCTGAGATAGTCCCACATATGGAAAATTAGGCTTGGGGGCTCGATGACCATCCCCTTAGGGACGACCAACCATTTATGAGAGACGGCCAACAGTCCTAGGGTGGATGGTCACTCGAGCCACTTGCCAAAAGTTGCTAATTTTCAGCCTTTTGAGAGTTTTGTCTACCTGGGACTCTTCCACAGCTTATCTACCTCAGCTTGGGGACTTTGGCACGAATTTGGAAACAACCAAGCAAGAACCCTATGAGACCTTCTCAGCTTTTTTTATGAGGTGGAGGGCTAAGGCTTCTCAGATGATCAACCGACCAGTCAATGAAGAACAAAATCAAATGGTACTAAAGAGCTTATTACTCATCTACCAAAACTATCTGTTCGCATAGTACTCCCCAATTTTAAAGCTCTTGTTGGGGCTGGGACCCAAGTTGAAGACGCCCTTGTTAAAGGAGCTATCAATGTTGAACAACCTTGTAAAAGACAGCGAACCACTTTCGATTAAGGGTCAAGTGATGAAGTCAATACCATTATCCCACCTACATTGCCTTCACATCCACTTCGTCAGTTTGCTGAACTTTGTAAGCCCTTAGATCAAGTCCTCGAGATATTGAAAGATTAAAACCTTTTGCAACCCCTCGAGCCAAGGCCTCTCCCTAAGTCCATACCCAAATCCTTCAATGAAGATGAGTGCTGCAATTTTCATCAATACCCGAGCCATTCGACCAACCAGTGTTACCGCCTTCGCCATGAAATCCAAGATCTGATTGATCGCAAAGTTGTCTCACCATCCAATTTCTTCAATTAGTCAGCTTGAGCCCACCACCGCACCCCTTTCCAATGGATCCCTTAACGAAGAACCTTAGTGAAAGCCCATGAAAGATGAAGAGCTGTTTCTGCCGAGTAGTAGCATATAAGATTTTGTTTATGCTTTCTTTGAGTAGTGTAGGATTTCAGTTTTCATTTTCAATAATAAGTATTTCCCTAGCCCACTTGTGGGACTAGGGTAATCCATTGGATAGGATTTCTTTGTTTTGTCATTTCCTTTCAAGTTCAAAAAATAAAATAAAATGAAAAATTCTCTTCTGCATTTTCTTTGCATTGTCTTCCTTTGTGGATGTTTATGTCATGGATGTAAATCTTAAGAAAAATGTCTCTCTGGAGCTCGTTGAGCAAATGAATATAAGACAATCAACCTGTTAGCCCTAAGGTCCTTGACCTTATTTTGATGATAACTAAACCATACCTTTCTTCTAACAAGTGGTTGAGTGTTGTGTCTCCATATATTCTCTTTGGAGTCTTCATCAACTTTCATCAAGCATTCCAAGTGCTCATTATTCAAATCAAAGCTCATGGTGATCTAAACTTCAAAGTGTCAAAGGAATTCAAAGATGTTCAATCCTTGAAGACCAACTTGAAGACTTGCTCAAGCTTATGAAGGCCAATTGAAGACAAGTTGATATACAAGTACTTTAGGAACTCTTTGTAAGGCTTTTCTCATGATCAATTGTGTAAAGCTCAAGAGAAATTTTTTTACATCTCATTATGCATTAGCATTCATGCTTAAATTGCTTTCAAAATTGACCAAAAATATTTTGGAACACTTAGTTAACTTGTCAAAGTGTTTAGTTTTGATTTTGACTTAGAAATTCGAATTTTTGCTTTTACAACTTCCTTAGTCGACTAACCACTTAGTCCTAGTCGACTAATCGAAGTCAAGAAGCAGGGTTTTTGAAATTCTAAGTTAGTCAACTAATTACCCTTGACTAGTCGACTAATGGTTTCTTAGTCAACTAATCCTCCTCTGCTAACCGACTAATGAAAGGTCAGAAGCCATGTTTTGGTTGCAACTTTGCTAGTCGACTAACCGATCCCGGATCAAATTTCCCAAATGTGTTTTAAGTTGGTAGTCGACTAACACCCCATGTTCTAGTCGACTAACAAACCCAGAAATTGTTCAAACATCTTTTTAACTAGCTAGTCGACTAATCACCTCGTGCTAGTCGACTAACCGAGCCCGGGAATGAAAAATTCTTTGAAAAATGCCTTGTTAGTCGACTAACAAACTTATCCTAGTCGACTAAGGCTTTTGCAACTTCAAAACGGCTCTTTCTTAAATTAGTCATTCGAGCATTAAATGTTCCCCAACCACCCTAAACCTTCCTAATCCGACTTCTAGGGTTTCAAACGGTCATTTGGGCTTTGGTTTACTATTTATTGAAGGTTGGTGATCATTTATTGTTTACTTAGTGATTCAATCTTTTGTCTTTACATCCATTACTCTCAAGCATTCAATATTCACTCTTCTCATTGATTAAAATCTCTAGTGCTTCATCCACTTGATCCTTTAAAAAGTTATTGTGCTCTTGTATTGATTACAAATCAGTTTTGTGAAGCATTTTATTGTATCATTCAATATTCAATCCTTTGTATTGTGAGTTATTAAGGGTTTTGTGATAACTCTTGTGGATGAGTTGTCTTCCACCTTGAAAAAGGGCAAGTTGTAAAGGTTTCTCCACCTTGAAGGAGTTGCTTAATGGATTAATCCTCGAGACGGAGATCTTGAGGCGTGGACTTAGACGGAGACCGAACCACATTAAATCGTCGTGTTTGATTCTCTAACTCAATCTCTTTATTTCTAGTTATATATTTGTTTCTTGTTGTATTGAGTTGATATTTAATCTTGCATTTTACTCATCCATTTTCAAGTTTGCTAAAATCTTGTATCCCATTTTTAAAATACTTTTTATTTGCCTATACTCTATTCACCCCCTCTCTAGAGTATATTTTGGGCCAACAATTGGTATCAGAGCAAGTGCTCATTGTTTTTCAAAATTTGTTGAGCTAAAGATCATGGCAAATCAAATGGGATCCAACCCTGATAGACCTCCATTTTTTTATGGTGAAAACTATGGATTTTGGAAATATAGAATGCAAAATTGGATTGAATCTTATGACATGAGAATTTGAAAGTTATAATGAAAGGGAATCAAAATGTTTTCAAAAAGGATGCCGAAGGGCAACTTGTTCCCAAAACCTTGGATGATTGGACCGAAGATGACATGAAAGTTATCCAAATTAATTCTAAAGCAAAAACCGTATTGTATTGTGCTATTAATGTTAGTGAATACAATCGTGTCTCATCATGTGCTACGGCACAAGAAATTTGGAGAAAACTTGAGGTCACTTATGAAGGTACCAAACAAGTTAAACGTTCCAAAGCTCTCATGCTTAGTCAAGACTATGAAATGTTTAAGATGATTGAAGGTGAAAATGTTAGAGATATGTTTACTCGTTTTACTAATCTTTTGAATGAATTGCAAGCTTTAGGAAAAGTTATTCCTAATGATTACATTGTGTCTAAGATTCTCTTAGCTCTTCTACCTTTATGGATTCCTAAAATCACCGTCATTCAAGAAGCCAAAGACATTAAGGAGATTGACATTGATGAGCTTCTAGGCTCACTCATTACCCATGAAACGGCAATGAAGAAGGAGAAGGAGGCAATTCAAAGTGAGAAGGACAATGCTCAAGTGAAAAGAACTCTAGCTCTTCAATCCTCTATCCTTGAAGGGAGTAATAGTGATGACTTCGCCAACGATGATGATGATGATGATATAGCTCTCATCACTAGGCAATTCCAATCATTCCTAAGGATGAAGAAGAACCAATCAAGACAAGGCAATGTAAGATTTGTCAAAGCTAATGATGGTAGATGCTTCAATTGCAAGAAGTTTGGGCACACCATTGCACATTGTCCTAGCAAGAACTCTTCCACCAACAATAACTTCAATTCTTCAAGAAATGATCAAAGAACCAACGGGAAAGCTATGGCCGCCGCCACCACCACTTGGGATGATATTCTTGAGGATGCTAAGAGTGACGAAGAGACTACCCATGAGGAGACGGCTAATTTTTGCTTGTTTGCCAACATTGAGGAATCTTGCTTCATGGAAAATGATGATGAAGAAAATGAGGTAAATTCTAATTCAAATTGTGATGATGATGAATGTGATTTATTTTTAGAGGACTTTCAAAATTTGAGTAAACTATTTTATGATAAAAATTGTGTTTTAAAAAAAGAACTTGAATCTTTGAAGAAAAGTCTCTCAACTCTCAAGAATGAGAAACTAGCATTAGTGAATGAAAATTCCAAATTGACTTTGCTAAATGAAAAGCAAATAAATGAGATTGAGACTTTGAGAAACATACCTTCCACTTCCAAATCTTCAATTGACTCTTCAACTATTGAAAATGAAAACAAACTTTTGAAATCAAAAGTTGAAGACTTAAATAAAATTGTTTACAAATTTACAAGTGGAAAAGAATATTTTTATAGGTTACTTGGAGCTGAAAGAGTTGGGCTAAACAAAGAAGGATTAGGCTATATGTCTAATACTAACTCTAAAAAGTCTTAACTTTATTTAGACTTCTTTGTTAAAGCTTTAATGAAAGTGGACACCAAGAAACCTAAACCAAAGCCTCATTCTCATTCACATATTGCTAAACAAAATCCTAATACTACTTGTCATTATTGTGAGAGGAAAGGGCATGTCACATTCAAATGTCCACTTAGAGGAAAACGAGGACTTGGGAAAATGGTAGCTTGGATTAAAAGGGAACCTTCATCCAAGAAATCATTTGAACCTAAGACAATTACTATGAATGAACTTGAACGTTTGAGAATCCTAGCCTTATAGGGCCCAAGAGATTTGGGTACCAATATTTCAATTGCATTGTGTTTGTAGGTATGCTTGAAATCCATAAACAAAAAGGACCAATGGTATTTGGATAGTGGATGCTCAAGGCATATGACCGGTGACAAAGACTAATTTATTTCTCTAACTCTTAAAGATGGTGGACTTGTAACCTTTGGTGATGATAGCAAAGGCAAGATCATTGGTAAAGGTAAAATTGGTAATGGCTCTATTACTATTGATAATGTTTTGCTTGTTAGAGATTTAAAGCATAACTTGCTTAGCATTAGTCAATTATGTGATAGTGGCTACTTTGTGAACTTTACTTCTAATTCTTGCAATATTTTGGATAAAAACAAAATCAATATTCTTGTTGCAAAACGTCTTGGAAATGTGTATATTACTTGTTTTGATGAGTTAACATCTCAAGATGTAATATGTCTTTCCGCTTTACAAGATTTAAATTGGTTATAGCATAGAAGGCTTGGGCATGCTAATATGGAGTTACTTCAAAAGCTTTCTAAAAATGAACTTGTTGTAGGCTTGCCCAAAGAAAATTTTTCAAAAGATAAAATTTGTGATGCATGCCAATTTGGAAAACAAATCAAAACTAGTTTTAAAACCAAAGCGCATATTTCTACATCTAGGCCTTTGGAATTGTTACATCTAGATTTGTTTGGACCAAATGATGTAGCTAATCTTGTTGGTAAACTTTATGCCTTTGTCTTAGTTGATGATTAATCAAGGTATACTTGGGTTCTATTCCTATCTCACAAGAGTGACACATGTGGTGAATTTATAAAACTTTGCAAAAGACTTGAAAAAGAATAAGGCCACTCCATCATTAGTGTGAGAAGTGATAGAGGTAGGAGTTTAAAAACCAAGACATCGAAAATTTTTGTGATGCACAAGGATACTCACATAATTTTTCGGCCCCAAGAACTCCACAACAAAATGGAGTAGTTGAAAGGAAGAATCGTTCATTACAAGAAATGGGTAGAACCATGCTTAATGAACATAAACTTCTTAGAACATTTTGGGCGGAAGCGGTTAATACCGCTTGCTATGTGGGAAATAGACTGGTTATTAGATCCATCCTAGCCAAAAACCCATATGAGCTATGGAAAGGTCGAAAACCAAATATTGGTTACTTCAAAGTTTTTGGATCCAAATGTTTTATTTTGAATTATAAAGATTATCTTACTAAGTTTGAGTCTAAATCCGGTGTGGGTATTTTTATTGGTTATTCAACTAATAGTAAAGCATATCGTGTTTATAATAGACGTACTCTAACCGTACAAGAATCTATTCATGTTATATTTGATGAATCTAATCTATTTGTTTCCAAGAATGTTGTTGAAGATGATGAAAATAGCAAATTGTTATCTAATGCTAATGAAGAGCTTGGCAAGCTTAACATTAGTGACTCTTCCTCAAATGATGCACTTCAAGAGGAACCAAAGGAGAACACTTCAATTGTAGAAGATGAACCTTCAAATGAACCTCAAGAGTTGCAAGAGTTGCCAAAAGCTTGGAAATTTATGAAGAATCATCCAATTGATCAAGTAATTGGAGATCCTTCACGCAAGGTAAGTACTCGTTCTAATCTTAGAGATTCTTGTAACCATATTGCATTTGTTTCTCAAATTGAGCCTAAAATTTTTAATGAAGCCGAAAATGATGATAGTTGAATTATTGCCATGCAAGAAGTACTTAATCAATTTGAAAGAAACAAAGTTTGGGAACTTGTACCTAAACCTAATTACCATACTATCATAGGCACTAAATGGATTTTTAGAAATAAAGAGGATGAAGATGGTAATGTTATTAGGAATAAGGCAAGACTTGTTGCACAAGGCTATAACCAACAAGAAGGCATTGATTATGATGAAACATATTTATCGGTTGCTAAACTTGAAGCTATTCGCATGCTTCTTGTGTTTGCTAGTTTTAAGGACTTTAAATTGTATCAAATGGATGTGAAAAGTACATTTTTAAATGGTTACATTACGGAGGAAGTTTATGTTAAACAACCTCCCGGTTTTGAAGACAACACTTTTCCAAACCATGTATACAAACTTTCAAAAGCACTTTATGGCCTAAAACAAGCACCAAGAGCATGGTATGAAAGGTTAAGTAGCTTTTTGCTCTCAAATGGTTTTATTCGAGGCAAAATAGATACTACTCTTTTCATAAAGCTTAAAGACATGTGGACCAGCCTCGTGGCAGGGCTTATGAGGTGTGTGTCCACATCATCACCGGGCGATGTGATTAGGGGGGGTTTAGAAATCAAACAAAGGAGTCGCCACCTTATTTTTAAGGAATAAGGAAACCATAAAAATGTTTTATTTTAAAACAAAACAAACTCCATTTTCAATGAAAAGACAGTCTACAAACCAGAGTTGGATCCGGGGGCTAGGTTACGACGTGGGAAGGTTCCAAGCTTTCACTCGTAGGCACCCACCTCGCCCTAATTAAATGACTTCTAATTTATTTGGGCTATTTAAATTTCTCAATGCAAACAATCCTAAATAATCTAATCAACCAAAAAAATAGTGATATAAATGCATTATCTATATTAGTTATATTAATAATAATAAAAAAAATACAAACAAACCCTAAGAACCTAGGACACCCTACGGGCATCCTAGGGCGGACTTGAGCCCTATTAGCGCCTACGTAACTTACTAGTATTACCTAGCAAGTATCAAAGTCCACGTAGTTCGACTACCCTAGGACTCTCCTATTGTAATCGATCACATCATCAAAGGTATTTCAACCTAATTCAAAACTCTAACTTCGAGAGTTTTTGTTTGTTTAAAATCATTTATTCAAAATCATTTCAAATTAAAAGACTTTCTTAAAATCCAAATATTCTAAAACAATTCTTATCTTTAGAATTCAATTCCAATTAAAAATCTTTTTCAAAGATTTTCAAGAAAACAAATCATATGGGAGGAATTTCATTCAAAGGTAAAAAATCTTTAAAATATTTCAAATCTTTTGAAAATCAATTAATAATCAAATATCTCATAAAATCATATTTATTTCATAAATATTGCATCAAAAATCTTTTAGGAAATCTCTCGAAGATCGACTCTTAAATCAAATAAAATACACAATTCAAATCATGATTTTTACAACAAAGGAAATTCCTAGGGAAGGTCAAGTGACCTTCCTAGCCTAGGGTCTCTAACTAGCCCTAAAGTATTTCTAAAATCCTAAAAATACTAATGCAATGCATGCTGAAATTTAAACAAATAAGCATGTAATCAATTCTAAAAATGCATGAAAATGCTCCTAAATGCACACTAATTGATCTATGTGAACCTAAGCATATTTCTATGTTGGATTAAACCTTAAAATAATTTTTAGAAATGATTTAAGGGTATAAACAAATCCGGACAGATTTGACTATGAACCTTTAATCACTCTAAAAATCATGAAAACAAAGAATAAAAATGTGAAAATGCCCTTGCATGCTTTCTACATGAATATACTATGAAACTACTAATAAAATCATGCAAAATATGGCTTAAAAATGTTAATTAAACCACTTTAAAACATGTATTCAAATCTGGACAGATTTGAATACATACTTTAAGTAGCTTAAAAATCATCTTTAATCCATAACAATATCAAATAAACACCCTAGCATACAATCTAACATGCTTGACTAATTTACCATGCAAAAACATATCAAAAACTACACAAAACTATGCTTAAATAATTAATTCAAACACAAGGGGAGGATCTTACCTTCGCACGCTCCCTCGTACACAATTTTTATGTTCAAACAATCAAATCGATATCAAGTGTTCAAATAATCATAAAAAAAACATAAAAAAAATGACTCACAACTCATCACATGTCAAGAATACATATTAACACATTCATATCATCATTAATGCCATCAATCAAACATTTAGAGATTCAAATAACAATATGAATATATCTACACTTACCCTAGGCATGCTCGCATACATGAAATAATAACAACGGACTCATCCTAAACATAAAATCATAACAAAAACTAACCCTAGCATGCTTATACACATAAAATCACAAGAAACTAACCCTAACATGCATACTCATATAAAATAATAATAAAACTACTTCTAATCATGCATACGTACATAAAATAACAAGAAAACTAACCCTAACATGCTTACTCACATAGAATAATGATAAAACTACTTCTAATCATGCATACGTACATAAAATAACAAGAAAACTAACCCTAACATGCATACTCACATAAAATAATGATAAAACTACTTCTAATCATGCATACGTACATAAAATAACAAGAAAACTAACCCTAACATGCATACTCACATAAAATAATGATAAAAACTACCCTAATAATGCTTACTCACATAGAATGAAAATAAAACTAATTTTAATCATGCATCTATACATAAAATATCAATAAAACTAGTCCTAACCATGCATCTACATATAAAATCATGACAAAGCTAACCCTAGCATGCATACTTACATAAAACCCTAACTAAGTTAACCTTAATCACATTTAATCACATAAAATAATAATATAGCTAACCCTAACATGCATATGACATGAGATAACGAATAAAACTAACCCTATCATGTTAAACATACTCATAGTAGAAAGAAAAAGAAGAGAGAATTCATATCATATGAAAATCAAGAGGACTTACAACATAGCCTCATAAACTTATGTAAGAAACCATGAAAAATGAGGGTCAAAGTTAAGGATTTACCCTTCGATCTCCTTCTTGGCTAGCCTCCTCCAAACTCCTAGCCTTGAGTTCTTACTCCTTCAATGGTGTAAGAATGAAGAGCCTCCAAAATCTGTAGCCTCCTCTCCCAAAAACCCTAAAATTCTCCTCCTCTTTGAACCTCCCTCCTCTAACTCTATAATGAAGCATATATAGAGTTAGGGTTTAAAACCTTGAATGGTTAGGATTAATTCCTCTAAAAAACGATCCTAGGGCTTAGAACCAATCCTCCTAGGGTTTGCAAGCTGAACCAAGTTCGAATTTTTCCCAAAAAAATCAAGTCAAATTGGCCCAAAATAGGTGAAATTTTCCAAAATTGAAAAATAGGCTCGAGCATGCTGATGGCCGTCCTAGGGCTGGACGGTTGGCCGTCCTAGCTGGACGGTTGGCCGTCCTAGCTAGGACGGTCACCATGCTGACTTCCCAATTTTGTTCCCCAATTTTTAGGGTTTTCGAATTTTGGCCATATTTTGGTCAAATTTGATCCAAATCCGATGGTTCAGGGCTTAAAACGACCGTGTTTTGATCCTCCACATTTTTAGAATGTTTTTGGGTTAAAATCAATTGACCATGGTCAAGAGTTTTAGCAAAAAGCTAGCCAATTGACCCGGTTGTGCCAAAATTGGTCATATGACCATTCCTTGTTTTATAAAATTAATCAATTAGGCTTGCACCACTTCTAAAAACATGGTTTCAACATGAAATTGGTACTTAACAACATGTTTTGAAAATCTTTTGTTTTGGTGAAAATGACAAATTCACGGTTGATTTGATCGAAACCCTAATTCAGCTCATTCTTACCCGTGGGATCGATTTTGGGAGAATCCATCCCAACCATTCAAAGGCTCAATTGACACACTAAATACACTCCCCACATCCATATAAACCTCATGAAACAACCCGTTTCGAATTCGGAGGCCATTCGGAAATTATACGAGAAAAATGACGAAAATGCCCTTCAAGTCGCAAAAACCCTAATTACCTATCGAGCTCTCATCAGAATGCCATGAAAATTTACAGGGATGTTCTAAAACACCTCAAAAGTCAAATGCAATACAAATGGGTTGATTTCAATCCAAATCTACACATGAAATAATGAATTGTCCTTTTCCTCAGAAAAGGGCAATCTGGGCAATTTGGTCTTTACAAGGCCAATTCCTCACCCAATGATCAGCTATTCTAGTTAATCATTTGCATGGACACATAGTAGAAATAATTGGTAAAAATGGGGTGTCCACAAGACAATGATATGTTAATTGTTCAAATTTATGTTGATGATATTATTTTTGGTGATACTAATGATCTTCTTTGTGAGGAGTTTGTTAAGTTTATGCAAGATGAATTCGAAATGAGTATAATAGGAGAATTGACATTCTTCCTTGGACTTCAAATCAAGCAAACCAAAGAAGGCATTTTGATCAATCAAGCTAAATATGTGAATAACATGTTGAAGAAATTTGGCATGGAAGGTGTAAAGTCTAGTCCTACACCCATGAGTCCCACAACTAAGCTTGACCTTGATGGAAATGGTAAGAAGGTAGACCAAAAACTATATCGAGGTATGATGGGTAGTCTTCTCTATTTAACCGCAAGTAAACCGGACATTATGTTTATTATTTGTTTGTGTGCTAGATTTCAAGCTAATCCCATGGAATCCCACTTGCTTGCCGTTAAACGCATATTTAAATATCTTGTTGAGACTTATGATTTAGGCTTGTTATATCCTAAGCATGCTTCATGTCAACTTGCTAGTTTTTCGGATGCGGATTTTGCCGGTTGTAAAACTGACCGAAAGAGCACTAGTGGCACTTGTCATTTTATTGGCCACTCGCATGTCTCTTGGTTTAGCAAGAAACAAACCTCGGTAGCTCTTTTTACAACCGAAGCGGAATACATTGCCGCCGGTAGTTGTTGTGCTCAAATCTTGTACATGAAACAACAACTTGAATACTATAGGATTCATTTCACTCACATACCTATTCGTTGTGATAACTCTAGTGCCATTAATATTTCTAAGAATCCATGTTTGCACTCATGTACAAAACACATTGAAATTAGGCACCATTTCATTCGTGATCATGTGCAATGGCGAGATGTTGAACTAGAATTTGTTGGTACGGACAACCAATTAGCGGACATCTTCACGAAACCTCTCTAAGAAGATCGTTTTTGCACAATTCGGCGTGAACTTGGTATGATTAGACCAATGGAATTATAATTGTGCATATTGTTGTATTCTTCTATTTCTCTTTTTATTGCCTTTTTGAGATGACAGAGGGGGAGAAATATTTGAATACTTTGAATCTATTATAATTGAGCTTGTTTATTGCTTCTATATATATTGTTGAGAATGTTGATTCAACCATGCTTGTTATGCTAAATTGAAGGGGAGCTTTGCTCTCCATTTATTATTCAAAGTTATGGTTTGTCATCATCAAAAAGGGGGAGATTGTTAGCCCTAAGGTCCTTGACCTTATTTGATGATAACTAAACCATACCTTTCTTCTAACAAGTGGTTGAGTGTTGTGTCTCCATGAATTCTCTTTGGAGTCTTCATCAACTTTCATCAAGCATTCAAAGTGCTCATTATTCAAATCAAAGCTCATGGTGATCTAAACTTCAAAGTGTCAAAGCAATTCAAAGATGTTCAATCCTTAAAGACCAACTTGAAGACTTGCTCAAGCTTATGAAGGCCAATTGAAGACAAGTTGATCTACAAGTACTTTAGGAACTCTTAGTCGACTAACAAACTTGTTCTAGTCGAGTAAGGCTTCTGCAACTTCAAAACGGCTCTTTCTTAAATTAGTCATTCGAGCATTAAATGTTCCCCAACCACCCTAAACCTTCCTAATCCGACTTCTAGGGTTTCAAACGGTCATTTGGGCTTTGGTTTACTATTTATTGAAGGTTGGTGATCATTTATTGTTTACTTAGTGATTCAATCTTTTGTCTTTACATCCATTACTCTCAAGCATTCAATATTCACTTTTCTCATTGATTAAAATCTCTTGTGCTTCATCCACTTGATCCTTTGAGAAGTTATTGTGCTCTTGTATTGATTACAAATCAGTTTTGTGAAGCATTTTATTGTATCATTCAATATTCAATCATTTGTATTGTGAGTTATTAAGGGTTTTGAGAGAACTCTTGTGGGTGAGTTATCTTCCACCTTGAAAGAAAGCAAGTTGTAAAGGTTTCTCCACCTTGAAGGAGTTGCTTAGTGGATTAATCCTCGAGATGGAGATCTTGAGGCGAGGACTTAGGCGGAGACCGAACGACTTTAAATCGTCGTGTTTGATTCTTTAACTCAATCTCTTTATTTCTAGTTATATATTTGTTTCTTGTTGTATTGGGTTGATATTTAATCTTGCATTCTACTAATCCATTTTCAAGTTTGCTAAAATCGTGTATCCCATTTTTGAAATACTTTTTATTTGCCTATACTCTATTCACTCCCCCTCTAGAGTATATTTTGGGCCAACACAACCTACATGAATTAATTGGAATCAATTGATTTAGGTACAAATGACTTGTCTAAGATAATTAAGATTGGGCCAATAATTTTCTCACAAGAAAAGAATCAATTGGAAATCGTGCTTAAAGTAAACTTGAGAAACTTTTAAGTTTAAAGACAATATGTCTTGCGATGGCCTCGTTGTGGTGTGACTATCTCTCATTCATTCTGAAGATAGATCAATAAAAAGTCAAGAAAGATGAAGCTAAGAGATGAAATAGGATAGATCAGTAACTAGGGGCTGATTCTTCCCAAATTGAATCAACCTATAGTATACTCATACTCGGGAAAGATCGCGAGGATTTGGAAAAGTTTTCATAGAAAAGATTAGATCATTCGATGAAGATTCAACGGTGGGGCTCCTCCCAAAGAATGGGTCTCCAAAAAAAATTAGAAAAAAGAAGTTGAAATGATTGGCATTCAAAGCCACTCAAGAAAATGAAAATATGGTACACCGGGGCTTAGAAAAAGAATAAGATTTAGTCCCAAGAAGAGAATTCGAAGCAAGATGTGATGTCTGTGCATCATTAATTAAGTGCCATCGAGCGGGGCTGTTTGTCTTTAAATTTAAAGAATGGTTAAGTTTGCTCATCTCACCAATTTAGAAAAAAAAAAAAAAAAAAAGAAGAAAAAATGAAAAGCCCGCTAGGTAGAAAACCTGAAAAGGCTGCCTAGGCAAAAGTTAGGGCATTAAAAAAAAAAAATTCAAGCCCGATAGGTAGAAAACCCGAAAGGGCTATCTAGGCAAAAGTTAGGGCATTCAAAAAAATCAAGCTAGCTAAGTAGAAAACATGAAAGGGCTGCTTAGGCAAAAGTTAGAGCAAACAAAGAAAGGAAGTATCATGAACTACGAGGACCTGATTCTCCACAAACATCAGACAACTTGTCACAGTTTCTTCAAATAGATATCAAAAGAGGAGATATGTAGGTAGCCCATAAAGTTACATTGGGTACGGTCTAATTCTTATGAAAACACTAAGTGTTGAGTTCAAAATTAATTTTTCACGGGCAATTAGTTTGAAACTAAATAAATTGAAGACATTTATTTCATAAAGGTAAATAATATCTTGAAATTTATGGACATGCCATTAACATCCTGTTGCTTCTTTGTTTTTTACAATTTTGGGAGATTTGTCACTTCCTAAAACTTCTTGTGTAGCTTTCTTTTAGGTATTACTTTTTGAAAAGTTTTACCTTCGTGAAGATTTTTATGTCCCTAATGTTTTGTTCTTTCTTTAAATCCCGAAATCTAGTGATATTTGGTGGAATTAGTGAAATTATTTAACATGAGCTTAGCTAAGAATCTCTAACAAGGCACATTGCCTGAGCCTTCCCTGAACCCCTTTTGAGCTCTCCAACCATGTGGTCTTTTGGAATCCCTCTTGCTCATTATTGAATACTCATCCATTTTGACAAACCCGTCCATTTGATCAAAGGATAAGAAAAGGAACTTAAGCTAGTCTATTCGACCATCCAGAATGGAAGTCTTCATGGAGAAAATGAAGAGATTTGGTGAACAATAAAAACTCTTGTGGAGACGTGCAGGGTGTATTTCTGGTTGATCTCGAGATGAAAGTGCGAATGATATTTGAGGAAGAGATGCACATCATTACGTTTGAAGAAGATGCATGAGGTTGTGAACCCCAAATGATGTAGCCATCAGAATCAGAGTTGATATTGACTTTACGTCCCACTTTGCGATCAAAGGATTCAACCCGAAGTGCTTAAACATAATCTTCATATTTCAGTTTGTTGGCCCAAAATATACTTTAGAGGAGGGGTGAATAGAGTATAATCAAATACAAACTTTTTCAAAAATTGGATATAAGAATTTTAAAGATAGAATAAGGATGAATAGAATGCAAGATTAAATATTAACTCAATAAAACAAGAAATCAATAAATAGCTTGAAATAAAGAGATTGAGTTAGAATAACAAACACAACGATTTAACGTGGTTCGGTCTCTGCCAACATCCATGCCTCAAGAACTCCGTCAAGAGGTTTAATCTACTAAGCCACTCCTTTAAGGTGGAGAAACCTTTACACTTGTTTTCTTTCAAGGTGGAAGACAACTCACCCACAAGAGTTTTTCACAAAACCCTTACAAACTCACAATACAGGATGATTGAATGAAGATTATTACAATAAACGCTTCACAAAGCTGATTTGTAATCAATACAATAGCTCAATAACTTCTCAAATGATCAAATAGATATAGCACAAGAGTTTTGTCAAAGAGAAGTGAGAGTGATGAATGTTGGAGAGTAATTAATATCAAGACAAGTGAGATTAAAATCACTAGGTAAGCAATAAATGAGAGCTAACCTTCAATATATAGAAACTAGAGCCAAAGTGACCGTTTGAAACCCTTAAGGTTGGATTAGAGAGGTTCAAAGTGGTTGGGGGTCATTTAATGCTCGAATGACTAAAAGAAGAAAGAGCCATTTTGATGTTGTAGAACTAGCAATCGACTAGGACAAGGGTGTTAGTCGACTAACAACTTAACAAGGCATTTTTCAAAAGATTTTTCATTCCCGGGCTCGGTTAGTCGACTAGGCACTAAGGGTTAGTCGACTAGTTAAGCAAAATTCATTTTGATCAAAATCTGGGTTTGTTAGTCGACTAGAACCAGGGGTGTTAGTCGACTACCAACTTAAAAACACTTTGAAAATTTTCTCCGGGATCGATTAGTGGACTAGCAAGGGGCTATTAGTCAACTGACAATTTTGAAACACCACATGGCTTCTGGACCTTCCATTAGTCGACTAGAGAGCAAGGATTAGTCGACTAGGAAAGCATTAGTTGACTAGTTCAGGGTGATTAGTCGACTAACTTAGAATTTTCTCAAACATTGCCTTTGACCTTCACTTAGTCGACTAGGACTAAAGGGTTAGTCGACTAGGGAAGCTCCAAAGTCAATATTTCGAATTTTCTAAGTCAAAATCAACCTAATACACTTGGGCAAGTTCACTAAGCGTTCCAAAAACATTTTCGGTCAATTTTGAAAACATTTTCAAGCATGAATGCTAATGCATAATGAGATGGAAAAGGTTTTTCTCTTGAGCTATACATCATTGAACATAAGAGAAGTCTTACAAAGAGTTCCTAATAACAAGGAGAGCAACTTGACTTCAATAGATCTTCATAAGTTTGAGTAGGTCTTCAAGTTGAACTTCAAGGATTGAGTTGAACTACTTGAAATTGCTTCATCTTTAAGCTTTGAATCCTCGTGAGCTTTGAGCTTGAATGAATAATGAACATGTTGAATTGCTTGAAGAATATTGATGAGAGCTCCAATAAGAGTATATGGAGACACAACACTCAACCACTTCTTAGAAGAAAGGTATGGTTTAGTTATCATCAAAATAAGGTCAAAGACCTTAGGGCTAACACAGTTTTTATAAACTTTTCTCAAAAAATGCTTTTGAAAGGCCTCTTGGTTGTTTTTGAAAATAAGTGATATATGTGAACTACTTGTGTCGGTTCCCCTCTCTTCAAATGTACTTTTACAGTATCTGCATTAGAATGTTCTTAAGTTGGGCTTCCTTGCCATATGTACCCTAGTGTCGAGGTTAGGCTTCCTTATCATAGGTACCCTAGTGTCGAGGTTAGGCTTCCTTGTCATAGGTACTCTAGTGTCGAGGTTAGACTTCCTTGTCATAGGTACTCTAGTGTTGAGGTTAGGTTTCCTTGTCATAAACATCCTTGTGTTGAAGTAAGGCTCCAATATGAGTGTTGGTTGATTAGAAAATGAATTGATATTGATAAGTTAGAATAACTTTTAAGGATGAAATTGTTGACATATGAAACCAGTGCATATAATGAAGAGTTTGAAACCTACACTAAGTGTGACACTTGTGTTGAGAAATGAAAGTGTGACATATAGTGATGTTGGAGACTATCATTATATGTATGAGTTTATATGACAAGCAGTTTTATGCCTTAAAAGTTTATAATAACTTAGCATTATTAATGATTTTGAATCCCTTTGTCATAAGGAATGTAGTTGGAAAGAAAATCCCAAGGAAATGAGTTTTGAAAATGCTTTATCAAAAGCCTTGAAGGTATGCTTAGTTGAAATTGATTTTTGAAATAAAACTTTCTTAGTAGCATGGAAATATCACTAGAAAGAATAGTGTTTTTTGAAAAAACATTAAGTATTACTTTCTTGAGGTTTTTATCATCTGATATGCACACATTTGAAATAAGTTTTGAAAACTTATCATGATATGATGAAATCATTTTAGAAAATTATCAAAGTCAATGGAATCATGACAAGGAAATTTGCTTTTGAAAAGTGGAATTTTTCCTTCCATAGAATTTGGTCGAATACTTAGTGTGCATACATTTGAGATGTGTTTTGAAAACTTGTCATGACATGAGAAACAAATTTGAATTATAACATGAGAAATTGGATTTGAAAAAAAAAATCAAAATTTTGCTTTCTTGGGAAATTTTATCAAATACTTGATGGGCATCATTTTAAGCTTGTAAAGCAAGAGAATGGAGCACCCAAACTCTTCCAAATATATTCATCATGAAGGAGAATGATCAACCAAAACTCATAGAGTAGATTTTGAGCTGAGAATACCATAGAATTTGGGGATAGAAGATAGGAGTATGAGTTTACCTCTTGTTGTGAATGGGAAAATAGATGAGCTTGAAGCTCCAACAACACTCTAGAGTTAGTTTCGGCGTCCAGAAAACCTTGAATTGGTTAGGTATTTAGAGAGTGGATACCTCTTGTTAGTCAGGAATTTAAAGATGTGATAGAGAGTTGTAGAGATTTGAAAAATGAGTGTGAATCCTAAATGCAAGGATCGAAGAAAGGAGTCCTAGTTTTGATTCAAGGATTGATGTAGAGCAATCTTAGAGAGTGATTTGCAAGGTTGGAATGTATGAAAATCAATTTGAAATTGATAATAAAAAAATTGAATGAATTTTACATTGTTGATATTGATGATAGTTTGCAAGAGAATAGTATGAGAAGATGATTTGGAAATGATAAGCATATAGACCTAAGCCGTATCTGAAATATGACGAAAGCTGTTTCTGAAACATGGCAAAAGTTGTATCTGAAATATAGCGAAAACCATATCTGAAATATGGTGAAAGTCGTATCAGAAATATGGCGAAAAGGTCTATAGCTTAGAAAAGAGAAATCAAGTATATCTTGACATGAATACAAGCATGAATGTGCAAAATGAGAATATGATTTGGCGAAGTCCATGTTTGATGAAGCTCATATCTGACATATAGGATTTGAAGATTTAGAATGAGAATACGATTTGGCGAAGTCCAAGTTTGATGAATCCTGTATCTGACATAGGGGATTTGAAGATTTAGAATGAGAATACGATTTGGCAAAGTCCAAGGGTGAACCAGCCAACCAAATATCCCGAGGGATCGGGAGGCCTCTCATTCACTTTGAAGTTTGAGTGGATTGTGGATAATGTTTATCCGTCTCGATTTATCCTTCTCTATTATCCACATTTATCCTTCTCTATTATTCACTCAAGATTGGGTTTTGAAAAAAGATAAGAGTTTATAAAAAACTGGGAGTCGCCACCTTATTTTTAGGGAATAAGGAAACTACAAAAAAGAGTTTTATTTTCAATAAAACATTGACTCCATATTTTGGAAAAGCATGGTCTTTGATTCAAAGTTGGATTCGGGGGTTAGGTTACGAAGTGGGAAGGTTCCAAGGAACTCCTTGTAGGCACCCACCTCGCCCTAATTAAAGGTCTCCTAATTAAGTTTGGGCTTTATCAAAATCTTTATCAACACAATGTTATTTCTCTAATCAACCACAAAATATGAATAATAATATATAATAATAAAAAATAATACAAAAGTACACACAATCCTAAAGACCTTAGGAGACTCATAGTCAACCTAAGATTGGACTTGCGCCCTATTGACTGCCTACGTACCTTACCAATTGCTTGATAAAGATCAAAGTCCACGTAGTTCGATTACTTAGGACTCTCCTATTGTAATGACCATATAGCCAAAAGGATTCTATCTTATCTAGGACTCTAGCTTCGAGAGTTTGGGTTTGATCGAAACATTTTTCTTTGCATAAAAGATGGAATTTCATTCCATTTTAAACACTTTCAAAGTCACTTACTTTTAGAGTTGTTCTCGAAGTAGACTCCTAAATTAGGTAGAACTCAATTGCTATCCTAATTCTTACAACAAAGGACAGTCCTAAACTAGGTTAAGTAACCTCCCTAATCCTAGGGTTCCTAGCTAGTCCTAAGTTAGTCTAAAGCTCCTAAAACACTAAATAATGCATGCTGGAATTTCTGAAAAATGCATAAAAAATGTAAAAAAGAATGCAAACAATGCATGAAAAATGTCGTAAATGCAATCTAAGTTGTCTATGTGAACCTAGGCATGCACTACCACAAAAAAAGGATTAGAAAACAGCTAAAAACTGTCTTCATAGACATACGAGGACAGTTAGGAAACTGTCTTCCCTAGCCGTGTCTTCTAAAGTCCGGACCCTTTTGAAGACAGTTTTTAGCTGTCCTCGTATCTTAATCTTCGAAGACAGTTTTTAGCCGTCTTCATATCTGTCTCTTTTGAAGACAGTTTTTAGCTGTCTTCATATCTGTTTATTTTAAAGACAGTTAAAAACTGTCTTCATATTGTGATATTTTAAAGACGGCTAAAAACTGTCTTCATATCTGTGTTTCAAAGACAACTAAAAGCTGTCCTTAAAAGGCTTTTTTTTTTTTTTTTTTCATTTTAATTGATATGTTAACCTATTAATTTAGGCAACCTGTAAGTGTTCCCTGTAAACCTGTACACGTTTCTAATTGGTAATATGTATCAAAACTCCTATATGCATATAAATTGAGTACGTACATAAAAAAAGCGCTGGCAAACATAATAAAAATATTTTCATTCACTTCATTAAGACCAAACATGTACCTCATATATAACCAAAATCATATAAAAGCTATTGTGTTAAATTTAATTTGGAAACATTCCTTCCAAATAACATGCATATAAATTGCAAACAAGCGATTTCAATTACAGACTTCATCCATTCAATTGAAGTCACAATGGATATACATGAAGCAAGCTATCTAGATTTCATACCCCTTCCAAAAGTCTTTGCGCAACCAACTTTGCGTTTCGATGCACAACTTAGAACCTATATATAAATAAAAAAATGCAAATGTCAGTTCAATTATTCAAAGTAAGAAAACAATGACATCAATGGATTTCTAAATTAAACTAGTAGTATTTCATCCTTAGGAAAGTATGAAAAGAAATAAACTTGTTTTTCGAGACGAAAATCCGGCAGAGTTTCCTCTATTTTTGCAATATTCCCAAATTTTTTCCTGTCAAATTAATAGTATATATCACTTCTATAATTATATACAAACTATATTTCAATCATATGGCGCCTTCTGCCCCTCCCATATCATCAGCAACCAACAATCACCAAGAGAAGTAGAAATTAATACATATTAGATAAGTGGGTTTATACCTGAAGATGAATATATCTTCAATCTAACAAAATAGAACTAGACGGCACAAAATCTGTGTTTCCAACATTGCAAAACGAGATTTGGCTTGCACGTACAGTCTCAACTACAATATCAAATACACCTCTATGAGTATAAAAGATATAATAAATTTATATCTCAAATGATATCACTATCATATCTAGTTAGGTGATTTACCTGTCAAAAAATTACTTTGCCTCTTTCTCCTCTTATCAAAAAGCCCAGTTCATGCAGATATATAGTTTCATTGGCTCCAATGAATTACCAAAAAATGTCACCAAAATGGGAGCCACTCCAAGTTTGGAGAAATTTTCCTTTGACATCATCCAAAAAACTGTCCATCCATTTTTTTACATCAAAAAAGGTACCAACCACTTCAAGCTAAGTGGGTGGCTAGTTGTGCCGAGGGAAACTGATTTTCTAGTTAAAAGGGGTGCCGATACCGTTCAGTGCCTTGAAACTGTTAAATTGCTGAGCAGACAAAATAAATATAAAAGTGGCACTCCTAAACAGTAAGAACCTTGCTTGAATTCTTTAAGAATTCACCAAACCTACCTTGCGAATTTGACTATTAGGCAAATCTTCAAAAGAATCTGACTGTTGTAAGTGAGACCTTGACTCTGGTGATACTGTGGGAGAAGTTTGTGGATGGATTTGAGGTGATGGTGGTGTCCCCTTAGGTGTAGAAACTTTTGAAGATCCTTTTCCTGACTTTATTGCAGCTAAAACATCCCCTTTTAGTAGGGTACCACGAGGACCTGATGCCTTCAATGATGGCCAATCCAAATTCTGTAATTAGCAACTTTGCAGAAGGACTGATCCGAGTGAAACTGGCCTTTTGTGCTCTAACTTCAGTTCTGGTGTCATGATGGGCTGGCTTTTCTTCTTTGACCTCCGAACCACTACTAACACTAGTTTTCACAGTTTCAATGTCATCTGGATCCTCAACCTTGCAAAACAACATGCATTAAGCAGTATTACTCCAATAGAATAGTGTGCAAAACTGAAATAAAACATTCCATAAATTAAATGTGCCAATTGAAATCACTACAAGAAAAAAGACCTTTTGAGGCGTTTAAAAACCGCCTTTGTTACTCAGTAAACAAAATTATGCATACATTATTGTTAATGCCATCTTTCCTTCTAATACCGCTAACTTTGCACATATTGACGGCAATCTGTTCTGGGCATTCAAGATTTCATTTTCTTGAAACTCCCAAGCATCAGAAAGCTTTAGCAAATCATCAGAAGACCTTTCATGACCCTGATGAAGAATATGTAACACAATCAAAGAAGTAATTTATAAACCCCAGAAAAGTGTTCAAAGAATTATGACTATATGGAAAAGCTGCAGAACATGTCCAATAGAAAATATAGATGGAAATGTGACATGCAGAACATGTCCAATAGAAAATATAGATGGAAATGTGACATACAGAACATGTCCAATAGAAAATATAGATTGCAGGCATTTACCAAATAAGATTTCAACTCAAGAGAGCCCAAGGATTAATATATAATATGAAGGCAGATTTTCTAAGATGGTAAACCATTTGCATGCAAATCCCAAGAACATTGCATTCACATAATATAAGCACCTGTTCAATAATCTAATTGTTCATGATTTTTAACAATCTCAAAAGCCCAACAAGGCCCCAAAACAAAAGATACATATCTTTGGCCATCAATCAAGAGATATATAGAAGCAGATCTGAAGTAATCTCATGGTTCTAATCCTATTAACTGAAAATTAGAGGGCTCAAGATCAATGACCCCAGTCCATAAAACCATGTGACTGGCCAAGAGAATAATCAACCAAAAAACACGGTACTCTTTATAAAGAGACAACCCAACACGGTACTCCTTGTTTCCACCATGAGTTGGACAACTTTCTGCAACCAACAGAAGGCCCCTGTTCAGGTAACAGAACAAATTTGCTAAAGGAAATAGAAAGAGTAATCAAACGTAAGGTACCTGCTGTTGATTCCACAAGACCATGTTGTGAATAGCCCAATACTACATAGCTTTTCATTTAGTAGACTCAAGACCTGATTTATGTAATAAATGAATATTATATATACTTGAACGTCATGCCTATATCATGTATAACACATGCTATAATACGCAAAACTTTCCCACTAGTAAGTAAAACAAATAGCAACAATAAGCAACATAACTTATGATTAATGAAGTGAATGGCAATATGTACCTTGTCATTTTTCAAAGCATAAAGAGAGATCCAGATAAGCACAATTGACAAGTTCTCAGCTTACAACCTTTTGCTTGCCCATTTCATTGATCTTAAAGTTCTTGTGCTGACACAATTTAAGGGATATATAATGAAGTTCAATCAATGAGAAATAAAAATGCAACACAAATAGCTTCCCAAAGAAAAGTGAAGATTAAGTAGATTATAATCTGAACTTAGACCAAGACTACCCATATAAAACCAGTGGACCATTCCAGCATTCCCACAGTTACCTCACTTTTCTGGTGTTTGACAATATCAGAAACATTAGCTCTCCCGTCATGCCTCCTTTTCTAAGTCCCCAGAGAGAAGAGCCAAACATCTCAGAGCTCCATGCACTACACAATGTAAGAACACAATTTAAATCTATCTACAGCATAACTCATCAAACACCACAACCATGAAACAGGCCAAAAAAAAATTATTTGGATGAGTCCAGCAATTAGAGAAACAGTTCCGAGTATTTTAATCAAGAATGTGATGCATTAAACCATAACAGCACTTTAGTGTCTAATAAAGTTAATTAACCATCCTCAATTTTTGCTAACAAAATCAGTGACCTCAACTATTGTAAGAGCACAAGTAAAATACTGTTATTATTATATTGTTGTTATGGCTTTGCTAAAAGACAACTGCTAAAACATAATTTGACAACTATTTCACTGATGAAAGGTAACATAATTTCATACAACAAATTAATAACTTCTTGGAGGTCATCCTACAATATTTCTTTCTTGATGAGAATGTTAGACTACTAACAGTGGCTGGTGGATGTTTTACACCATAGGCTGCTCCCAGTTAGAAGTTAATAGGACTCTAGCAAGCATTAGAAATACATTTGTCCTGGCATATATGTATCTAAAAATCACTAATTCCATCTAAAATTGACCTTTTTGCTAGCAGCATCGGACAAAACACCAGCACTCGATCACTTAATCTCAAGAAATTGGCAGTTCCAAACTATTCTTCGCTAGACAACAATGACAAGAGATTGGGTCATCTCCCAATCCATTGCCCATTATCATTCTACATTTGTATGTAATTCATATCTAAATTTCACAAGATTGACTTGTAAAGAGGTGAACATTACTACTAACAACATATCAACTCCTGGGTGTCCAATGCTTATAGAGCACAAGGCAGCATTTTCTAGAGAGACTCCATCTTTGCCACCATTTGGTCAATTTGAAAGGAGAGGACCAAGGGAATTCAATAGGGTGGAAATCTCATACAATGATATAAGTGTATTGTTAGGCATATTATTATCATGAACCCTTTATGTTCAACTATGAAAGATTTTTTCAGAGGTTCAGTTCTAAAATATTAATAAACAACAGCATTTAAGCAGGTTGTCATCAACCCACATCTACCCAGCTCCACTGGTACAATTTTCCGCAGTATCATATATCATCATATGTTTTAAATGAGATCTTTCTATGTACTTTGTGACAACAACCGTCTCCCCAACAACAAAAAAAGGAGGGAAAGAAGGGGAAAATTTTCCTTTCAAAAGGGAATAAGGGATTATTAACATGTAATGACATCTGAATCCATCTATAAGTACAAAATATGTCTCCCTTTTGTCTATAAATAAATCAATTTTGTTACAGAAAAAGGATGCAGACAAATTATTAGACCCCTCTAGAATCCAAAATGGTTACCTCGAGACATGGAATAAGAAAGGAGATAGAACAATTCTAACTGCAGCTGTTGAAGATTAAAGGCCTGTTTGACTTTTATGTTTTCCAAACAGCACCTAAACTGATTCATATATCAAATTGATCCTCAGGTAAGCTTATAGTCTGAAACTGATCTAGCAACAAGGTTTCAATATTTTATGCCCTGGCAAGACATAAGGCAAAACAGCATAAAATAACCACTTTGAGGAAATGTTTAATTATAATTTAAGAAGTTTTAAAACCAAGAAACTTGTAGAAAACAGAATTGGACTGCTAAGCAGTTCCCAACAGATATCTATATCTCATTGTAGTTGAAAATAAGAAAATATATTGATGACCCTTCATCTAAGATAAATAACCATTTATCAAGGTTCTTGATTGTACATACTTTGACACTAAAAAAATAAAGAAATATGGAATATACCAGGAGAATACTCCGCCTGTTTAGCACTTCCTAACAGTGAGCCAAGGTTAATTGTGAAACCTGATCCATAACTACATATATTCTAGAGATAATGAATAAGTCTAAGGTGATACATACATAAAGCACCATGCTGCAGAGTTAAAGTACCCAAGAGACAGTGATGTTAGTTAAAATCCTCAAGTAAAACAGCCTTATCTTAGGCAAAATGGGATGTGTGTGTATATATATATATATATAGAGAGAGAGAGAGAGACCATGATGTAATCAATTCCACATCCAATCTTCTTTTCACAATCTGGATGATAACAAAGCAACCTATCGATAATGGTTTTCTCATGCTCGGGACTTAATCTATCACCACTTGCATATCTACAACAAGAACTCCCATTTACATATAACAATAATTAGCAACAAAGATACAAATTCTCATTCTTATGCAGTAATGCTCATAAGTCAGAATTAGCTACTAGATATTTCCTAACATGAGTCTAATGACGGGTGGGCTTTCAGGGTAATAAAAAGAATGTCTCATATGAAATTTTTCTCTCCAAAAAAAAAAAAAAATGACAATGGAGAAGCAGGTTATCACGCCACATGGACAGGTAATTGCCACTACATTTATACATAATATGAAACCTCAACTATGAAACTAGGGATGGATATGCAAGGAACTTAGTGTCTTATGCTTGAATGGTTTTCAAGTTCAAAAATTGGAATCAGCTAACACTGCAATTGTTGAGTTAAAGGTTAAACTTGCACCAGTAAAGGGTTCCAACTAATTTGTACCCTTTGGGGTTGATATACTGCTAGTAGCTTCTGAGATTTTAACTTAATTACACATCCCAATAATACAAACTGTAAAAAGTGGCCGCAGACAAAATCCCCAGGGGTATTAAATTTGGAAGTTGGACTAGAGCAAGAAAAAGAGGGGGAAAAACAAGAAGCACATATGCTGAAATGAACACAAATCCCTGTATATAAATAAATAAATAAATAAGAGAGGAAGAAGAAGAAGAAAGTAAACAATCAAGGGGGAACTGAGACACTTGAATTCAAAATATTCTGGATCACCAATAAAGAGCTCCATGAAGTGTATAAAACATACATCCCTGACACCACATGAATCCCAGATAAGGAAAAATGTCAGGAACAAATAATAGGTTGCACAAATATTAAAGACAGGCACTTATAATTTAAACCAACAGAAAATCTAATCTAAGGTCACATGGGTCTTCTAGAGTAACCTGAACTAGTCAGAGAGCTGAAATTGGTCCAATGAGCATAAAGAAGATCAATAGTGAAATATAGGAGGTCCTTATGGCTCCCAATCAATGGCAAGATATAATATGGTCATAAATTGATTAAGTCGTACAAAGTTCAAAAATCTATTTCTAAACATTTTAGGTCTAGGCAGCAAGGTCTCAAATTAAGTGCATGAAAAATCTATTGTAATTGTAGAACACGGTCACCCTGCCCACCTGAATGTCAAGGGTAATAGATACAAATTAAGCCCAAAAATATCTGCATTAAGTGCATGAAAATGTTCTGGTAAGGCATAAAAAAAATAAAAAGACCAAATGTAGTAAACACAGACTCACAGACACACATATGTTGTAAACCCAAATAGATCAAGGTGTATTCAGCCTATGGTTAGAGCAATTCCTCAATGGCAAATCACACTCAATTGAGGGGAGGGAAGTTAATGAGAAAGTTCATTAACGTGTATAAGCCAAAATCATATGCAAGTTTTCATATAGTATATGTAACCCACATGTAACATGTATCCCATATATATATATATGCATTACCATCAATATTAACATTAACAGTTATAGACTGGTGAAATTAAACATTATAAACCACATAAATTAAAGCACACATCAAAGTTATGATCGAAGAAGGCCTTATAAACCACATAAATTAAGCATTATAAACCACAGAAAATTTGAATATGTGAAGAAGGCCTTCACATTGACATGATGAGAACTGAAAGGAGTGCACAGGTCAAACTGTGTGTAGGTCAAGCCCACAAATCCCAATTCAGCTGCTATATCTTGCATCACCTTTATTAAACACACATATATTATTGCCCAAACTCTCCTCTAAAAGGAAAAGGGGCAGAAACAGCTGTCTCCAGGTGGATCCTTCAATATTTCAATGGCAAGAAACGGAGTGATCCTCATCATAAAATATAGAGAAAGTCAATTATTTATGGGTGAAGACTTTTTACAAATGATGGAATCATCCAATAACAAATACCACCTCGCGCAAGCTCCTTTAATTAGACCCAAGGCATAGAACTCCTAAATTCTCACAGAATGATGTGGCCTTATTCAAATTAATAATTTAAAACCCAAGGCATAGAACTCTGAAATCAGTATTGACAATGAACAGACCCCAAACATTGAATTCTAAGGTTCATGCATCCAGAAAAAAAAATGCATTTTATTAGAATATCAGATAAAAATTATCCTTTAAGGAATGGTTTCAGCTTAACTTCAGTAAACTTCAGCATTTTAACTCCATTTCCAAACTACCAAAGTTACCTAATGCCTAAATTTACTGTGTTAGTCTAATAGTCTTAAACATCCACAAATTAGTCCAGTTCCAAATTGACCCAAAAGTAACCCTTAGTTGAACTTCAATCCTTGCTCAATGGTATATTATTGGTTCTAACTTCCAAAAGTGACCTCCATACAACCTAATGTGAAAGTTTAAGATTTTGAAGACATCTGCTTCTTTTAGTTTTTTTATAAAGTAAAATGTATATTCATGCTAAAAAGGATACTGTACACGCAAGCTATACAAAACAGCAAAAAACTAAAAAAACTAAAAAAAAAAAAAAAAAAATTACAAAGAAAGATAGCTCACAAAAGTGGAATAAAAAATTCAATCTCCAAAATCACTCGAGCTATTCCACTATAAAAGAGAATAAACTAACCTAGTTCTAAGCTTAACATTAAGAATCTTTACATCCTCAAAATTCACCTATTCCTTTCTATCCAGTGAATCCAAAAAATAGCATGAGGTATCATCCTCCAAACCGAAAGCAATTCCTTTTTGTTTGACAAATATATACACACATATATACACAAAAACAGAGCAGATATACATATACACACATATACAATATATACACACATATAAATATACAACTTTAAGCCCTCTATTTCATTGTTAGAGGAAATTGGAAAAACATAGCAGCCAATACCCATTCATTCAACCATATATACACATCTGGAAACTTCTTGAAAAAAAAAATACATACATACCCCAAAATAAAATCAACCGTGTATGGTTATAAAATCATCCAATGCGTTCTTCTCGTGGAATGATGCCCCTTGACAGTTTATATAAGGGTATGAAATTGTGCAAATCAGTTCAGATGTCCCTGCAAAAAAACCTAGAATCCATTACAGAGGTAGAAGAAGGATATGGCCGGAACTCAAACAGAATGAGTGTGATCAAACTTGCCGGTGTATGGTCGGAGTTCAAACAATGGGGGTTTCAACATCTATTCACCCGCCGTTTGAGTGCAGCTTGACCATATACAGGAGCATATACCGCCATTTGGGGTTTACAAATATATCACCGTCAAATGAGCTGATAGATGGACGATGTACAGTGATGACCGGAGCAGATAATGGGCTAGGGTTTGGTGAGGACCGGTGAAGACTGAAGGAGATGGCTAGGCTAGGGTTTCGATTGACAAGTGCAGAGGAATGGAGCAAAGACGTGCTGCTAGCTAGGGTTTCGAGAGGGGTTTTGGAGGGAAAACCCAAACCGAGCGCGCCACCAGAGCTGGGTAGACATTTGTTTTGAGATCGAGGGAAGGAGAGGTAGATCAGGCAGTGGAAACTTTATTTTTGAGCAAAACGGTGTCGTTTTACTCCAGTGCCAAATAAAAAATATATATATAAACCCCTCCTAAATTAAGCTGTCTTCTAAAATAAGCTATCAAAGACAGTTTACAAATAGCTGTCCTTAAATATTTTATAGAGAAGACAGTTCATAAAAGTTGTCTTCTTTTTTAAGTTTTAAAGACAGTTTTCAAAACTGTCTTCTTTAGACTGTCTTCTTTGACTATTATTGTAGTGGTGATGTTTCTATGTTAATTTTGGGCCTAAAAAATGACTTTTAATACACTTTTAAGGTATTTTTAATCCATGGATAGATTTATATATACCTTTTAAAATGCATTAAAGTCTATAAAAATAACAAATAAAAAAGGGGAAGATGACTAACATGCAACCTATTATGCATACTAAAATTACCCTCAAAGTATATCATCATAATCATACTTCACATAGTCTATTTAATCACAAGGGAAGGGACTCACCTTTGCATGCTCCCTCGAACACAATTCATATATCAATCATATCTAAACACTCCAAGTGATGAAACTAACTATGATAAGAATAATATTAATGCTAAACTTGAATAAACTAACATCCTAACATGATTATTAACATAAAAGATTTAAACATGCATTCTAAACATGAAACTAATCCTAAACATCTAATCCTAACATGGTATGATCATAAAAGAAGAATGGAAGAAAAGAAGAAGAAATATGCATACATTCCATATATCATAAAACTAATTCCTATCATGCATTCCTAAAAAATAAAAACCATTCTAATAAACTAATCCCTATCATGCATACTAAAGAAACAATAAACGAATCTCTATCATGCATACTTAAAGAAATATGAAGACACAACCTAAACACTCATCCCTCACACAATATGGACACAGAAGAGGAGAAGAAGAAGAAGAAGAGATATGCAAACTTAAAACAAATTCCACAACTCTACTAACCTTTTTTGCTTCTTTCCCTCTTGCTCCAAGCCTTTTCTTAAAACTCCAAGGACTCCAAGGACTTCAAAGATGCAACTAAAGTTGCTTAAGGGATTGGTGTAATGCCTTGAGGCTTTACTCTACTGAAAAACCTAATCCCTACTAGATCACAAGTATTTCACACCTTTTGAATTCAAGTAACAAGTATTGGAAAATCAACCACACTCAACAAGCATATTTTGTATTGTAGATGAACACCAAACAACATGTAGATAGATAACAAAATATAAATCAACTATCAAGAGGGAATCATGAACACAAGTATTATTCCATCCTTCTTGATAGCTAGAAATTACATCAAGATGAATCAAATGAACACAAGATATACGTGTAAACCCTTTCGGGAGAAAACCACGGGAGAACAAGAGCAATCCACTATGAAAGAAGAGTTACAGAGATTATACCATACACTCTATCTCACCATCCCATGTCCTAGTGTACTGAGATCTCATCAACTCAGTCCATCGAGACTTCCTTCTTCAAAGCTTGCTCAGCAACTACTCAAGTAGCCTCACTCTTGATGCATTCATCCAAGAGCCATGAGAATGATCCTATCTCCATAGAAGATTTTCACCAAATATATGTAAGTTTGGTTTCCAAGGTTTCTAATCCCTACTAAGAGCAGTCCATGATCAATCAATGAATATTCAAGTTGAATCTCAATATGGAAAGAGAATAACTACAGCCCACACGAGGAAAACAAAGTTAGGTCTCCAAATGGAAATGATTTCTGGCGGCTGAGGTCACTGGAATCTCGAGTGACCTAATGCTTTTATAATGGGATAAGTGACCAATCAGAAAACATGGTAAAAAGTGGGAAAAATTAGGGTTTTCACGAACTTGGATCGATCCAGCCAAGGCTTGGATCGATCCAAATTGAAATGACCAAAAACAAGCTTCTGTAGATGAGTTTAACATGAAATTGGATCGATCCAACCAAGGCTTGGATCGATCCAGCTTGACCAATTTTGTACAAAGGTACTGGGATTGAGATGAAATTTACATTGGATCGATCCAGGTTATCCGTGGATCGATCCAAGTACTTAGAATATCCCAAATTCAAGTATTTAAAACATAACATGCTCAATAGCAAGGGATGTAATGAATTCTAACCACCTAGGCTCAATCTTTAGGTCACTAGGTCACTTACCATCCTAATCCATGGAGATATAGGAGCATTTTAGCACGGCTTCACTTGTGATCATTAGTACACATCTATAAATGTACAACACAAACCAAGTTTTAGAACGAAACAAGCCAACACTCATAAACTAAACCTAACATCTACCAATTTGGCTCTTTAAATGCCTTATATGTTGTGTTGAAACTGATTTCAGAGCTCTCTATTTATAGGGAAGCCTGAATTTGATCAATGGTTGAGTTTAAATCTCTTAGGAATGATCCAAGGGCTCTAAACCAGCCTTCCAAGGTCTTCAAACTCATCCCAAAGTCTCCATGGCCGAACTGGACACATGGCAAGGCTTTGAAGAGTCCCGGGCAGAAAAAAGACTGAAAAATAGCAGTTATTGGGCAAAGGGATCGTTGACCATCCACATAGAGACGGTTGGCCGTCCCTCAAGGACGGTTGGCTGTCCATGGGTGGACGGTCATCCATCCTCCATCCCAAGTTTGCCCTATGTGGGCCTGTCTTGGCCCGTTTTGATCCAATTTCGTTTTTTTTTTTTTTTTTCCGGCTTTTCGAGCCCGTTTTAAGTCCAAATTCGACGATTCAAGCGCCAAAACGATCATGATTCGATTCTCCATTTTTTAAGAAGTGTTTGAAGTGAAAATGCATTGACTAAAGTCAAATGTTTAGGGAAAAGTTGACCGATTAGCTGTTTAGGGCCTGCCGGGCCCAAATTCGGGTTTTGAAATCTGCTAACCAATCTCTTCTCGAAATCATTTCTTCTTCTTGAAACAAATTTTAAAACATTTTAAGAAAGTGTTTTGAAGCCTTAGAAGGCTTTGGTTTGGTAAAAAGATTGAATCCCAGTCACTTCCGGTCGAAACCCTAATTTGATCTCACTACAAGAAATCGGACATTTAGTGACGTGCATAATTGTCACTAAAACTCAATTTTATCGTCACTAAAGGCCTTTAGTGACGATTTATGGAGCGTCACCGAGGTGTCACTGTAGACTGGTCATAAAAGGATATTTGTGACGACGCTACCACATCGTCACTAAAAAGTATTCCTTTTAGTGACGATATAAGGAACATCACTAAAAGTAGACAATTTGTGACGCATATTTTGTCACAAATACTTCGCTATTTTTGTCACAAAAAATCAATTGGTCCATCTAAAATCATCACTAAAAGGTATTTCTTATAGTGACGACTATACTTTTTGTGACGTATGTATTGTCACAAATTCTTCACTTTAGTCATCACTAAAAGTTCATTGGTCCATCTAAATTCGTCACAAATAATATGCATATTGTGACAACATAAATTATTAGTGGCAATGCAAGTATTGTCACTATTTTTTTTAAAAAAAAATTAAAACATATTGCGACGACATAATTATTGTCACAAAAGATAATTATCTTATTGCGACAGGATTTATGTCGTCACAAAAGGATTTTTTTAAATCTTTTATTTTATTATGTTTTTGTGACGATCATTGATCGTCATAAAAGTTAATTTTTTAATGACTTATTAAACCACATAATTCTTATATTACCTGTATTTAAATCACAAATAATAATTAATATATATATATATATATATAACAAACTCAATTAATTATTTCTCCAACAAATTTGAACATTATTGAAATTAAAATAATAAATTTTGTACACAAGTAATTTAGGAAGAAAAATAAAAACTAACATTGTCTAAAAGTTGATAAATATAGTTGACTATTCCACATTGTCGATAAAAATAAAGAAAACTTAAAAAAATGAAATATATTCTGCCTGTAATAAAAAATAAAGTTTATTCTGCATCAGTTGTCCATTTTTTCTTCCAAGTTATCCCCAACACTTGTCCATTATTCCTCCAAGTTAATCCCACCACAATATCTGCAAAATTAAAGAAATAAAAAAAAAATAGTAAGTTTATATGATGTGCAAAATACATTTGTCATCGAGAATAGTGATAAAGCTCAATTGAAAAAATAAAGTAAGTTTAATAGAAGCACAACATTATAATATGCAAATTTAAAGAGGATTATAAAGTGTATCACAATCATGAAACTAAAAATATTCAATATATTAGCTATTGATATACTATTACTCAGATAACTAGCATTTTTTATATAGATATGTATATTATTTCCTCTCATGGTCTCACACCTTTTACACAGTTAGATTTTTTTGTAGTTCATCCTGTAAAATATTTTGACACATTACATTTAAAGGTCCACTCGAGGAGGAAAAAATAACAGAATTATAAAGAAAGTGCATTCACAAAGCACTGTTAATGCTTATAATAATTTTATTGATCATATATATATTTGCAAAAGAGAAAACTTACATATTTATGCTGATGTTGCAACTTCAAATCTTTGACAAGCTTAATAAGCACTCCAAATATCTGCTCTAAGACCTAGAAGAGGCAAAGTAATGCTACAAGTTACATATCATAAAAAATTAACAATCAACATATGACCCCACTTATGAGCATTATAATAATTCACGAAGTGTTATAATAGAATAAACTAGAGACTAGTGAGAGATCCGTATGCATTACCCAGCTATGCATGGCATTTGTAATAATTAGGAACCATGTTGGTAGTTTAGAAAGCAAGCGCCTGAAGGGATGGATCAATTTGCTCCTCTTAGATTTATTCTCCACCACTAAGGACTTCTGCCTCTTATTGAGGACTTGGTATGGTTAATTAAAGAAAAAATTCAACAAAACATATTTAACCTTCTATTTTATGTTTACTTATCTTCTTGAGCAAGGAAAAAAATGGGAAAAAAATAGAAAGTTACTAAAGCTTAATCAATAGTTAATTGGAAGGGCAATCAGTGAGTCCAACCAGTGAACCAAGAAAACTGATTCAAAAGTGAATAAAAATTAATAGTTACTAAAACTTAATCAATTCTCTATTTGGTGAGTCCAATCAGTGAACCAAGATTTCAATGCGAGTAAAATGGCATAGTTTAAGCAAATCCAAATAAAAGCAATTAAATGGAAGGGCATATTTCCATGCAAGGAATGTCCTTAGCCTGCAATTCCATTTCCTTAAATCTACTATTCAATAAAATATACACATATAGTACTAACAGGGGGAAAAACTTTGAAATCTGTCTTTAAGTGGTAAAAATCCCAAGTTTAAGACACCAAACAATTCAAATGCCACAAAATAATAGCAAATACTAACACTTATAGAGGCTAAAGTTGAAAAGTGATCTCACCATGTCATAGTGCCTTTCATGTGGGGTGGAACTAAAAGGAAAATTAGCACAATCGTGCCATGAATGAGCAAAATCTTTGCATGCAATCTGCAACCAAATCAGAAAATATAGAATCAAAGTTGGTGTCAGAGACATGGTGCCTACATTTTCCCAGGAAACAAAAAATATGTAAAAAAAAAAATTGATAATAAAAAAAATGCAAATTTAGTAAAGAAAAAAATGAGGAAACAAGGCCATGGGTGTGCAGAAGGTAACAGAAGGAAAAAGGTTTTATGTAAGATAATGAAGCAAAAGTTGGTGCATTGAATATTTATGCAGTTCAGCTAACAAATGTCCCCTAGATAAACTTAGCCCAGGAATACAAGTACTTCGAAAATAATTTCAGATCAAGCATATGTTTAGAATTTTCAAAGCACTGGCCCAAAAAAGGCCAGAACTTTCAACAGTTCAACCTCTCCACATGTGGTAAGTTCTAACCTGTCAGGTTCTGCCACATGGAAAATTCATCAAGTAAATGTACATTTCATTAAAGCCATACTAAAGGGCAAAACACCACTGTACAGGCAAGGAACTAGCACTTTTTTTATCAGCAAAAAATAAAAATGTTATTAATAAAAAAAAGAAATAAGTACAAAGGAGGACAAGCAGTCCACCCACCAAGAATGAACAGTACAAAACTAAAATAAACACCTAACTAAAACTATTCCTGACACACTAAATCCAGTTAGCTTGGATAATAAAGAAAAGAATCCCCAACAAACCCATTTGAAACAAATGCCCAAAAAAGAAAAACTCAATCCAGCATCACACAACAAACCCCAAATAGGTTATAGCCAAAAACCCATAGCTCCATTTCTGCTCTACAATGTAAAATAAGGGGGTCCACTAACTCAGCTTCTTCTATGAACATGATACACCAATTGGGAAAAACAAAATTCTTATTTACAAGATTATCAATCATCAAGCACTAGTCCAAAACCACTGTCCAAGTAAAGAAAGCAACCTTTGATGGAGCTCGAGGCCTACAAACCCTAGACATTGGAAGCTGGCTTCCTCACCTCTGAATAAGATATTAAAATAAGATTTCACAGAAAACTTCCCATCCTAGGCCCCTTTCCACACTAACATATAATTTGACCCCCTCCAAACACCTCTGTCAATTGCAGCTAATTCAAAGAAGTCATCACCCTATCCAAGTCCGTGTCATGAAGATTATTGTGAAGACAATATCCCACCCATCACATCAACTCTCCATGACACACAATCTTTTATACAAGCATTCTCACTAAAACATGGAGCAAAAGTAATGCTTATACTGAATGTTGGAGAAACACATACTCTTAAAGCTTGGCCCAGTTTTAGCTTTTCCTTTTCCCCTGTTTTTCTCTCTAGCCCTTTGTGTGTGTGTAAAGATCAGTTAAAAGCATATACACATGACTCATAAACATATATAAGATTTGTTGGTATATATGCCCTAATACTTTCCTAAAAATTAAATAAACAATATATATACAGCCAGAGGAAGAGAAAAAAAAACTCACTGTGACTGCAGCTCCAATGAAAGGTCCAACATAGAAGATCAACTGAAGAAAACAATCAATATTGAATGAAATCGGTGTA
>JAESVK010000622.1:4754328-4766504 GCA_017140935.1 Hamamelis virginiana
ATATATATATATATATATATATATATATATATATATATATATATATATAAAACTTACAAGTTTTGTAAGGTTGATAATAAAAATCTTTCCCTTTCAACGTCACCAATACCCGCAGATAGACAAGTCACATTATGAGTAAAATCAGCTACCTTTAGATATTTTTTGGGTTTAATGCTCCTATAAAATGTGTTGCACGAGAAATTGTAGCTCTCTAGCTCTACCGTGAGAGGTGTAATATTAAGAGGTTTGTTTCATTATCAATGAGTGAATGTCTGTGAGATGATGAATATAAATATCTAGTTTTGGCCAAAACTAGATGATCCAACTAAATGCAAATTAAGATGATGATGATGGGCAATATTTTTTTATAATGTTACACATCCATCGATATTTTGTACTTTCATACGTGAAATGATGCATGTGTTGAAATTTAGCACTTAAGACATAACTTCTCCACACTTAGACATATATAACTTCTCCAATAATATATGCTAATTAACCTCTCTCATTAGTCTCTCTAATGAAAGCGGGACTTGAATCCAGTCTCTGGTACAACTTTCAAGTTGATATGGACAAACCCCGGTATGGAGAAGATATTTTTCTTATTAATGGGGACCAAATAGGATGTGAAGCTTTTAAATGAAGGATTGGGCTCTAAGAAATTTCGGGCTAGCCTCAAAGTTATATTAATTCTTCCAGTGTGAAATGCAGACAATGTCAACACCAGTGTTTTTTGTGACTCGACTAGAGAGAGAGAGAGAGTGAGAGAAGACGACTAAAAACTCTTGACACCTCAATTACACGTCAATGGTTGGTCCACACGTACTAGCTAGACTTTCATCGTCCTCTTTTGTTTGGATTTTATGGCAAACAATAATATTAATATCATGCCCCATGAGTTTCTGAATGCAGAACCATCCCTGGGAATTAATAAAACGAAGAGTTTGTAATTTCCCCTTTCCTTTGCCATCAAGTGAGTCGAGTAGGACAAATTTTTAAATGAGCATATTTGAGTGGAATTGACACTTGACCAAGTTCAGGTATGGAGAAGATATTTTTCTTTCCCGGAAAGTAGTCGATTTTAAAACATTTGCTATGTATACACGTACCTAACATGGAATTGGAACAAGGGACAGACACAAAAACGATGTGGGACTTTTGAAGGCCAGTGAATTAATATTTTCAATTCTTGTTGGGGTCGGGCTAGTTTAGGGACTGATTTTTTAATAATTTCTTTTCATGTTTACACTATAATATATAATTTTGACAACATTTGGGATTCAAATAAATAAAATAAAAAAAATAAAAAAAAAATCTTTTTTGGTTGAATATCTCTTTAAAATTTAAGATTTCTTCACCACTCTTCACCACTCTGGCAGCTTGCTGATGCTTTTTAAGATCTTGACACGTTAGCAAATTTTACTATCCAACTCGACACACAACAATTAAGGTAAATGATGAAGATTTTAAAAATTTTGAGAAAAAAATATTCTTAAAAATTATTTTTTTTAAGATAAATAATGTGCACAGTTAGATCGTGAAATTTCCTAACTTGTTGTGATCTTGGAAGCATCAACATGCTGTTTGGATTTTTCTCCTCAGCAGCAAAGGATCCGAATTTGCTAGCGATCTGACTCCAAATCACCATTTGGCAATCCACTATTGAGATGGTGCCAACCAAGACTTTAATTTGAGGAGATGTAGAGGTTCATATTTATTTATCTTGACCTGGGTACTCAAAGACAAATTTCTTTCAGCAATAATCCTATGTTTCTTGCTCAATTTTTTTAGCAACAATCATGTTGATCCAATGGCCAATTTTTGAAAAAATGTTACTATATAAAACAGAGACTATTATGTTTTTAAAATATTACCATTTTTTAACAGTCAATTTTATTTTGAAATTAACTGTAGGATTACTACGAATTTTGGCGAGCCAAAAACTACTGCGATTTTTATCAACTGCTGCTACGTAGCTACGTGGCCGGCACTGGACCACACCCCTAGCTATGGTGATTGGTCGATCATGGATTTGAGTCTCCTGACTCTCAGGAGTGTGTGCATGTGGTACGGTGCACATCGATCTTCTCATTCCCTACCCCAGAAATTGAAGCTAGGGTATGTGAGGCGAATTGGCTAGCTTCCCTAGCTTACTTTCCCTGACTCCGTTTGGCTCCTTCAGCTAAGCACGTACGAATTGGTACGAATGAAGCGGTTAAGATTTTCCGTCCATATCCTCTCATCCTTCGGCTTCTAGTATTGTTTTGATGCTCTTGGAGGATTGAATGGAATTAATTATAATTAATTAATTATTATGTGAATTTTTCTAACATATGTTTTGCATGACGTACCACCAGTACTATATATAATTAATTAATTGTTTTATAACTGTTTGATCATAACTCTAATAATTTTGACTATTGGATTAAATTTTAATTTCGATCGTTGAAAATCAGTTACAATCTTATGTCTTTATCTCTTAAATTAAAAAAATAAAATACGCGCGCGCGCGCGCACACATATATATATATATATATATATATATATATATATATATAAAAGACTAAAGAGATGGAAGATATATGCCGTTTCCAAAAATTTAAATTGCATTTCAGTTGAATCATTAAAATCCTAGGAATGGTATAACTTTAATGGGTTACTAGCTGGTTCTTTGCATGTTATGATTGGAAATTGGAAATTATATAGGCAACGTACGCTCTTAATTTGCCGAATGGTGCATGCGTTAGGTTCTAGGCCGGATTTCAAGTCATTTGGTCCATATAATATTGCGAGTCATGATCAAGAGTTCGTAAACTCACATGTTAATTAAGTCTCACACGCTCTGCTGTTCCTTCATGCAGCACGCAAAAATTCATTAATTAAACTCTTTATTTTCACACACACATATATATATATATATATATATATATCATACCACGTACAGTCATGATATTTCTGAAAATTTCAAGATAGAATTATCGATCCCAAATGTGAAATGACACCACAAAATTGCTTAAAAATTGGTTTATATTCAAGTTTTTCATGCGCAGTTTTGTTAGGTCCACAATAAAATCTTTCCATTTCAACGTCACCCATACCGTCGGAATCCGCGGATAGGCAAGTCACATCATGAGTAAAATCAGCATGAGATTTTTTCTGGGTTTCTGATCGAGTTTGGCCCACCCTTATTCAATCTGTACGTAGACAATTAATGGAGCAGGGACCAGAGAGTATATATATATATATCTATATGATTAATTTGGTAGGTCCATTAATGCTCCCATAAAATGTGTTGCACGAGGAATTGTAGCTCTGTCAATCATGAGAGGGTGTAATAAATTTAGCACCCCATTTCATTATCAATGACTATAACATGATCAATACATATCGATTACGATTAACGTTTTGTTGTTTAGTAATAATGTTTAATTTAACGGTCCAAATTAATTAACATGTTGATTTGGTCTGCAATAGTCATGTCTTGATCGATTACTTAAATGTGCTTCTCTTACTCCTCGATCTATAACTTAGAGCGTGATGATGGGTAATATTTCTATTCTTAGCATATAGGAAACCCCATAATGTTAGCATCCATTGGCATTTTGTATTTTCATGTGTGAAATTATGTGTAGAAATGGAAAGTGCATGGGTTTTGTCCGAGGGAGAAAAAAAAAAGGTTAATTTGTAGAATGTAAGTATAACGTACTTTGATATATACCTGTGCATGTTACCATTTTTTTAAATTGAAAAAAGGAAAATTATCCCAACCCCGGCTTCTATAATTTGGATTCCGTATCATGAGATCTAATACTACCCTCTGACATTTACCGTGAAATTCTTTCAAGATATTTCAAAGTCAACCTTTTTTTTGTATTGATATATCTGCCCTTATTTGATAAGATTACATTTACTGTGATTTCCTTTTAGAAATTGTATACATATGGGACTCTTTGTGGAAAAATTTTAAATTATTGAATTTTTTACGGAATTTTTTTAAATTACATTTATTTTAAATTTTGAATTATTAGTTTATTTTCTATATCTATTCTTAAAGAATCCATTAAAAGTGAGTTGCATTATTGGATTCTTTTCTTTTTTGGGATTTATTGAAAATCAAATTAGATGCATACAATATATTTTATATAATTAAATTTACATGTTTAAAGATATACTGCAATATACGCATCCAATACGTATATACGGGTTAGATAAATTTACTTGTTTGAAAATCAAATTCAATGCAGACAATACAGTTTATGTAAACTTACCCATTTTAATATATATGACAATATATACATCCACCATATGTATACGAGTTAGATAAATTTACTTGTTTGAAATTAATATTAGATGCATGTAATATATAAATTTATCTGTTTGAAAATATATGGCAATTAATACATTCTTTTTTGGCAAAAATCAAAATTAGGATGTATATATAAATGAGGGAAAATCCGTCATACGCTATATAATTTATCTTTTTTTATAAACCAAATTTTCTATAAGGGGGTTTGGGTATGTAACCCATATACTAGGGTAAATCCCTACAAATTTTAGAGACTATATGTTTTATAAAAAAAAAAATAATATAAAGAGCTAGTATCAAAGTAAAATATAACTTATATGAACAAAATATGAGCATGCTCCTGATTAATGTTCTAAAAGCTTGAATGCGATAAGGCAAAATTTGAGGTTGGGACAGAGGTGACAAGTTTGGATCCCCGGGGTCATGTTTTTACCATAATTTAAAAGTCCAACTATTGCAGAAAAGATATATATGTGGAAGTTTTTGTAGAAGAATAGAATCTATTCTATTCTACATCGGTCGTCTAAATAAAATGTTAATTTGCTATAACTTTATATATCTGTATTGGGTCCTCCACCCTGTAAACTTTGGTATTGGAGTTCATGGTATCAAATCTGGATAATTTTCTAAACTTAACAGTAGGGATTGATTGTACCGTAGATTGGGGAGACGCGAAGCATAGTGGGGCTCTACATGTATCGCCATTTAACACGCAGAACACGTGTTCCACATGTGACTGACAACAGCTCTTCTCGAACATAAAATTACAAATGGGGGACCAGACCAATGGTTTGTGGGCTTCGGATTTGCATCTGTCCAATCAACCCCTAACCTCTCCACAACAAAAGTTGTTGTTATTACGTCACTACCTATATTACCCTTCTTTCTAACCACAAAAAATAAAAAAAATTATTCTCATATTTGTATTTATATTTTGTTTGGTCATGAATTTTAAGACTTATATTTTATGACATTTTTTCTTAATATTGCTGGATCCAATATTTGAACAATTACGAATATATATATATATATATTTTTTAAATACACATAATCACTAATTTTAAAGAAATTTTCAAATTTGTTAAAGATCACCAATCCCTGACTTGTACTTAATTACTAATTTTGTTTATAATTAATCACCATTTTTTGAATAGTAAAATCATATTTAATAACTCATTATAACAAATTTAAAAAAATTAAATTTTTGGTGATTACGTGTAAAATTGTAAATTAGTGATTCTGTCTTTTTTTTTTTGGATATTAAGTGTAATTTGGGGATTAGTGATTGTTTAACATTATAGTGATTATACATGTTTTTGGTTATTAGACATATCCTGCAATGTATTTAATATTTGATGGAACAAGTGAGGATATGATTTGATGTAAAAAAATGTTAGAGATGACTTATATATATATATATATATATATATATATATATGAACAAAAATTGGTGATTGGTGATTGATTGTTAACAAATATGGTGATTCTTGATTAGGTGTAAAGTTGTTGATTCTATATATTTCGGGTGATTGATGATTATTCAATGTTTTGGTGATTATGTAAAAATCTTAAAATAAAATTCAAATTTATTTACTTTTAAAAGGACGAAAAAAAGGGTAAAAATTTCCATTTTCCTGTACGGAGCTTCACTTCATTCTAGTAATTGTTCAAATGTGGGCTTCATTTTCATAATTGATTGAAACCCCGGTAAAATGAGGTAAAATGCCCTATATTTTATGATTAAATAAAGAAATTATATTTTATGATAAAATATCAAAAGAAAAGGATAGTCAAGTTACGTAATGGCCCTCCTAAAGTTTAGCTTGTATGAATACTCTAAAAAGATTAAATTAACTCTAAAAAATTGACATACTTCACTAGGGTTTTAATAAAAATATTATATATCTATTTTGGCTTCTTAAGAAAAAAAATGGATTCGACCTTGTTGGTGAGCCTAAGAATTGTCTCTTAATTTATTTTTCAAAAATGCTATACAACCAGACACTTTAAGCCGAAATTAAAAACCATCCTGATATGTCATGCTTTGAGTGGTGTGTGAAAAAGATAGAATCGGTATGAGAGAAAGGACTTCACCATTCAAAACATGACACATCAGGGTGGATTTTAATTTCGGATTAAAGTGTCTGGTGTTGTAACATTTTTTTTTTAAAATAAAATATTCTACTAATTTTTAAATACGAATAAGCCTCTCCTTACTCTGCATTGGTTTCTATATATATATATATATATATATATATATATATATATATATATAAATCTATGATGGGCCTCATGCGTGAAAATCAGTAACTTGATACCTTTCATATTGAGAGGTATAATGATATATAGCTCAACTTTTTTTAAATATGTTTTGGAGTGATATATATATCTTTTGATAAATTTTTAACAAATATGTCTTTTCTCACCAAACCTATTTTCACCAAACCTATTTTTGGCCCTTCTCTTTTCATTTCGGCTCGTCAGTTCGCATCATGTCAATTTTTAATACCTGTATGTATACTTCATATGACTTCTTCCAAATCTCATTCCCAATTGATGTCATGCATTTAACATTTTTTTAATTTCTCATATATTAATGCTTCAATATTTTATCATATTGTTTTTGTATTGTAAGAATTTTCTTTCTTCTTTATCAAATTTTTTTTTTTTGGGTAAAATATCAATTTTATTATTCTCATATTGATTACACTCATATTTTGAACGATTTGTTTTCTTAGTTAATCAACATTAGGAACTTTTTAAAAAATATTAAGTTATAGTTGTAGGTAGAGGCAGTCACGATCTTGTAAGGACGTCCTCATGCTTCTCTTTGTCAGTCCACTTTTACTGGGATATGTATTTTGAAAAAATCGACCGCTGGATTAAATAATCTTCTTATGTATGTCATATTTTGCCAAAAATCATAGTGATCCAACGGTTGGTTTTCAAAATACAAACTGTTAAACAATTGTTATGGCATCTAATGGTAAATACTAGTCTATCAGAATGTTTCATGAACTGTATTTTGAAAACTAATTGTTGGATCACTAAATTCTTTCATGCGAAAAGTTCCAAACTTTTAAAAATATTTTTAAAAATGGTAGTGTTCGGCTAAAAATCTCTCGTCACGGGATGTGCGTGTATGCGGGCGTGCCAGGACTAATCAAAGTCCAAAGATCGTTTGAACACGACTCCAAGCACCTGTCTAGGTAGCAGAAACTTAAGACCGGGGATCTCAAGGCCTAGAAGGTCACTGTTTTTACGATTAGGAGATTAAATAGAAGTCAGGGGTACTACTTCCTATGGGTCCTTAAAGCAAATGATTTAAACAAGAAATCACAATCAATGGACAATAGTAAAGACACATTAGATAAATTGAACTAAAAAGAACTTAGACTTCATTGATGAAATTGAAATACTTACAAACGATAAGCTTACCAATCCTTTGAAAGTCATGATAGATGCTTGAACGAAAATGATGTCGGATGCAAAAGTAAATACAGAATTAAACACAATGACCGGACGAAATTAAAACTAGAACAACGTTTAAAGAAAATTGCAAGACAAGACTTGATGCTTGAAGTTTGATTGTTGAAGAGTTGGGGGCTCAAATGTTGCAACTCATCTCCTCTTTATAGCTCCACGGCTGGAAAAAAAACTGCTCCCCCCATGATCAATGACGGTTGCTGCTCTATTCCCTTAATCGTGATTTGATCCATGACCTTTGATGATGGAGAATATGGCTTCGTGGCCTTCTTCCTGAATGTGGTTTCCTAGTATGGCTAGAATTCTTCAGCCATTATCTAAATAACCGCCCATTTATTTAATCCCCTCTAAGATTTTGCCATATGTCCCACTATTATCTTTATCTTAATTTTAATCTCTGGCCTGCTTAGATTTCTGTCACGTTTAAAATTATAAACCTCCTCTTTCATTTGAATCACAAGTTAGCCACGTGGATAACTCTGATCTTTCTCTTTGATAGCTAGTCCAACCAACTTCCCTATTTTTAAGCTAGCTGATAATCACAAATTAGATCATCTCCACGTGGCCTACTTTCATTGGCTGGTAAAATTTAGCATAAACAGGTAGATCTACCATTGGGCGTGTTTTCATTACACTTGGGCATTTTCACAACAATTTTTAGTATTTTCACTATGTTTTTAAGTGTTTTCATTGCATTTCTGAAATTTTTCACTACATTTTTTTTTAGTGTTTTCACAGCATTTTTTAGTATCTTCATTGGGTTTCTAAGTATTTTCAATGCATTTCTAAGTCTTTTCATTGCATTTAGTGTTTTCACTATAGTCACATGTAGATAATCATGTTCAGCAAATTGAAAAAATCCCAATCCACCACTAGTCGCTAACGTTCAGCAAGAACTCGATCTCTACATCAAACTTCAGTGGCCGAACATTAAGTAGGATTTCATCCAACTGGTTCGTCATCACAGTTAGCTAAATCAATGGATCAAATATCCATACAAACCTCAATTTATCATCAGGAAGTTCATGTCAAAACACTACCAGTACGAGATGCTAAAACCACCTGTTCTTTAATGGAGCTCACTACGTTCATACATGTATAATGCTATATTTTCGTAATCTTTGAGAAATTTCTTGTGACGATCATATATATACACGACACTCACAACAGATATTGGATTCTCTTTCATCGTTCTCGCATCTTAATCGGCGTAGATTGCCGGAGAAAATCAAATTTTGAGAGGGAGGAGAGAGAAAGAGATATATAAAACAAGGGGTTTCATTCTCTGAATCAATGGAGGTCCTTTGGTCGCTCACAAATCACTGCAATCATGAAGATTTGTCAAGCATCACGGATCGACGGTGATTTCGCAGGGGAGAGAGTTTGATGTTGATGGCGGTGGAGAATCAGCTTCGGGCATCGATCTTCTTAAAAATCATCTTTTTAAATTTATATTTTAATACTTTATTTATTTTTTTAATTTTTTTCAAAATATTTTTAATAATTTTCTTTTCGTATACACGCATTGCGTGTGCTACGAGTACAGTGTATATTAAATCTTTCGATGTGAAATGCAGACCATGACAGTATTGTTGTGGCTCGGAGGATGCTATCTACGGTTTAGACACGTGTGTGTGAGTGTGTGAGAGAGAGAGAGAGTTTGTAATTCTCCTTTTCTTTTACATCAATGACTCTAGCAAGATAACTTTTTAATTGAGCATATATATATATATATATATATTTGAGTGGAATTTGTCACTTGACCATATCCTAAGTTTGCCAAACAGGCACCAAATGCAAGTTCAGGTGTGGAGCAGATTTTTTTTCTTTTCTATTTTCCGGGAAAGTAGTAGATTTAATTTCAAAACATTTGCTATTACACCTAACATGGAATTGGAAGAAGGGAAAAAGACAACAAACACGATGTGGGACTTTTGAAGGCGGGTTGAAAATATCAATTCTTGTTGGTGTGGAGTTTAATTAGGGGCTAATTTTTTAATTTCTTTTTCATGTTTTAACTATATAATATAATGTATATAATTTTGATAAAATTTGGGATTTAAAAAAAAAAAATTATTTACTGGTTAAATATCTCTTAAAAAATTATGTAAGATTAATTTCATCAGCACTTAGGGCCTAGCTAATTAGATAAGTTATACTAATGCAATCATTAGAAATTTCTAAATCTTATTTTAAAAATAATTCTCTTTATATGTTGCATTTTAAAAATAATGGTAGAGAAAATTAAACCAATTTATGTTGCAATAAGAATTGGCATGACAATAAAGTTAATGTAGATATTATGATTCGAAATTAGCCAAACTGCCAAACGCTATGTTTTAGCGAGTCACGTGAATAATTAAAATGAAGTCATAATTAACAGTTTCTTTAGGTCATTGCTCAAATTACAAACTACGACGTCAACTGCTAGTACGTGGCCGGTACTGGACCACACCCCTATATTCCGGCCTCCTACATGTTTTAACATTTTGAAATCTTAATAATAATTTTATAATACAATGATTATTTCACGTGCACAAGCTCTGTCACGTGTTTTTGACATATATCTTCACCACCTTACCCATTCATACATACCATGCTCTAATTTACCATTCAAACCCTCTCTCTCTCTAAACGACTCTTCTAACTTGTCTTAAAATTCCAACTAACGAAGTAACAATCTCTCTCTACCCCACTGCAATAGATGGCCTAGTGACCATGGTATATATTTGGTCCTGGGTTCGAGTCTCCTATTAGGGTACGCGTGGTATCTATCTTTCCATTAGCATCCATCCACAGCCTCCACAGCCTCTCTCTCTCTCTCTCTCTCTCTCAAAATGGACAATAGAGATGAGTCTTCAGCTTCATCATCATCATGCGATATTGAATCTTATTCATCACTACCACATGTGGCACCCAAAAAGAAAGCCGGAAGGATAAAGTTTCGAGAGACGCGGCACCCAGTATATAGGGGTGTTCGCCAAAGAAAGGGGAACAAATGGGTATGTGAAGTAGTGAACCCCATAAGAAATCAAGAACATGGGTAGGCACATTCCCTACACCAGAAATGGCAGCTAGGGCACATGATGTAGCTGCCCTTGCCCTTCGAGGGAAATTGTCTTCCCTCAATTTCCCGGACTCCGCTTGGATCCTTCCACGAGCCAAGTCATCTTCAGCTAAGCACATTCAAATAGCTGCGAATGAAGCGGTTAAGATTTTTTGCCCACCGCCTACATCTTCTTCTTCAGCTTCTTCTTCTGTTAGTGATTTGCCATGTTTGAAGATTGAAGAGCCTTCTATAACTGAATATTGTCCTGGTGTTAATAGTTTCGAGGATCTGGAGGTTTCAGATCCTTCTACGACGTCGTTTTTCGACGAGGAAGCATTGTTTGATATGCCGGGATTAATTAACGGAATGGCAGAGGGTTTGCTGCTTACACCACCGGCTATGCAAAGAGGATTTACATGGGATGATGATTATATAGATATAGACATCATTACTTTATGGAGGGACTAACTTAATTCATATTGTGTTTTAAGATTTTTAGTTTTCTTTTCAATTCTCACATGACTTATGGGCAATTACAATGAACAGCAGTGTACTTCTTTTTTCTTTTTTTATATATTAATTTTGATGGGTATTTCAAAATTCAAAAGAAAACTAGTTGTTTAATTTGATGCTTTTGGAGGATTGAATGGAATTAATTAGCCGGTAGACGTCGGTTAGAAGACTGAATTAATTATAATTATTAATTATGTGATTTGATTTCTAACATATGTTTTGCATTACCACACTATATATATAGCAAGGCAAATTATAATTATCGATTAGGTACAATATACAATCTTATGTCTTCATCTCGTAAGGCACCATTTGGATTTGTTTTTGATAAGTACTTATTTGCTTTTTAAAAAATTTGCAATATATAATTTATTAGAAAAATTTTAAAAAAGTAAATAAGTACTTATAAAAAACAAATCCAAACGGTGCCTAAGTAAAAAATATAGTACTTAAATTACTTTATATTTATTTAAATTTTTTATTAATTATAACTACAATTGCATGTGTGTGTGTGTGTATATATATGGATAGGTGCTCTTGACACATAGTTTTAACTCCTAATTTAAAACGCAATTTGAAAACCCAGCATGGGATATGTATTTTGAGAAATCTACCGTTAGACTAGATATTCTGCTTATATACATTACATATGCCAAAAATCACATTAATCCAACGGTTGGTTTTTAGAAAACCAAATGTGATACTCTCATGTAGTTTTTTACAATTTATTTTAAAATTGTGATATTTTTAAACAGTAACCATTGGATCAATGTGATTCTATATATATATATATATATATATATATATATATATATATATATA
>JAESVK010000622.1:4766604-4790065 GCA_017140935.1 Hamamelis virginiana
TATATATATATATATATATATATATATATATATATATATATATAAACAATATTCAAATAATAATAAGTATAATGAAAACAGTTGATAAATGAAAGATTCAAAGAGTTTCAGTTATATTATAAATAAAAACTTACAAGAGTTGGAGATAGACACGAACTCCAGAAGAGAATGGGTTTACAGACTCTGGTATGGGGTTCGGAGAGAGTTTACAGTTTGAAGGGGTAAACAAGCTCTGAGTTTTAGATGCAATTCTAATCCTATATTTATAAAAGAAGAAGAAGCATCAGAGTTGGAGGTAATCATGACTTCACATGACTACAGTGTTGGATGTCGGTCACATGATCGACTATTGAGAGTTCTTTTGACTTCTGATTACTGCTACAGTGCCAAATAGTAACCACTTTTACTGTAGCAATAATTGTTTTTTGTCTGAAATTGTCACGCGAGACTCCTTTCGGTGCCCGTTTATGCTGGACAATCAAGTAGAGACAAAACTACTTTCGGTGGAGAGTTAAAAGAGTTTTACCCTGTATGGAGACAAATCCACTACCAGGGAAATACAGTATCTTTAGCCAAACAAGTAATCTGAAGGTTTGAAGTCTTCATCATCGTCTTGGCCAGGTTCTGCTGTTGATTCGTTTGATCCTTCAGAGTTATTATCTTCTTCAATTTCTGAAAGAGCTGCAAGAAGTTGATTCTTCAATTCTTTGTTTGAGATTGTAGAAGATGTGGCAAGTTTGTGCATGATCTTGTTTTTGTCTAACAACACCTTTGCAGCAGTGGCAGAGCCGGAACTACAAATTGTTGGGTGTTGCCTAAACCATTGCTGAATTCTTTCTGGTTGGATATGGTCCGCATAAGACGAATCCCACCATTTGACTGAATAAGTTCGGAGAACCTTAGGAACATTTTCATCAAGGAGTTCATATTTCCATGCCATAGTCCAGGCCAAACTAAAATGCCCATAAAACAGTAACATTTTAGGATAGTTAATTTGTGAGAGTGGAGGTCAAATTTTTTCCTGAAAGATATGATATCCTTCAAGAACCTTAGAAGGGAAGATATCTGGTATAGGACCAACAATATCCCACCAATCTAAGAACCAATTGGGGACATCAAGTTTGAAAGTTTTATCAAAGAAAATCATCCAGGTATGGCGATAACTTTGATTCTGGTAGTACAAAGTGTTAAACCATGCTACAAGATAGTCATGGTAATTGAAGAAGGCTGGCTGAAAGTTTACTGAAAACTTTCTTGGTTTAATAGGATCCTGACCCCAATCAGAATAGGAAAGAACCCTGATAATTCTGAAAGTTGAATGAGTTAAATTACTTGGATCAGCTTTATCAAAATGATGTTTGAAAACTGCTGATTTAGTATCAACCAAAATAAATTCATAAAATTTTTGAGTTTTAGCAAAATCCCAAGGATGGAATTGAAATTTCTTTGACCAAATTTTGTTAACAATTTCAGTTGCTCCCATTCCAGCAAATTCTTTTTCAACAGAAAAGAGTTCAGATGGACCATTTTTTAGAAAATACCTTGATTTGGGAAAGGGAGATTTTGGAAAAGGAGGGACCTCCTGTTCAGATTTTTGAAGAGTTTTTTGGGTGGAAGTAGAAGCTACTACCTGTTTTGAAGAAGTTGCTTCAGCAAATGTTTGATTTTTAACAATTGCTGCCGATGTACCCTGATCTTTGGAAAGAGCTAAATATTGTTCTGGAGAATATTGTTTGCAAGTTAGGGCTTGGTTAGCCCATCTTTCTGGTGTGCTGAGTTGAGAGTTATTGAGATCATCAAAGTTTTGCTCTGCAGCTTTGATGTATTCTTCTTCTGCAATGTCTGCCCAAGATTTCTTTTTTCCAGACGAAACTTGGGAGTAGTATTCTGGAGTTGTGGTAAGAGCAATGGAGCTCTCAGAGTTAAAAGGTGCTCGGGCCGATGGTGGAACATTTGGTGGTGGGGCAGATGATCTGCCCCTTCCCCTTCCCCTAGAGGACATCTGGCTCTCGATCTCCCTGGAGGAATTCTCTGGTTAAGAAGTCTGGAATAGAGTTCGTTTCTCCCTTAATATATTCAATATCAAAATCAAAAATAGACAATATTGCCTGCCATCTGGCAAAAATATGTTTTGATGCCAAATTTTTTACATCTTTTTGTAAAACAGATTTAGCCGCTTGGCAATCAACACGGACTAAAAACTTTTGATTTAAAACATCACTTTGAAATTTTGTAATGCATAAAACAATGGCCAAAATCTCTTGTTTGATAGTTGAATAATTTTGTTGTGCAAGGTTCCAAGTGCCTGAATGGTAACGAACTATTTTTTCTCTGTCATCTTCTTTTTGGAGTAAAATTCCTCCAAATCCTATACCTGATGCATCGGTCTGGATAATCTTAGGAGCTTTGGGGTTGGCTATATTTAAACACTTAAGTCTAGGAGCCTGTTGTTTGATTTCCTTGACAAGTTGGGTATGTTCATCCGACCAAGCTGGGGGATCCTTTTTCAATCTTTTCCTTAGAGGGGCACAGAGTTGGCTAAGATTTGGAATAAAGTCTGAGATGTAATTTAAACATCCTAAGAACCTTTGGAGTTGAGTTTTATCTTTAATTATATTAGGAAACTTATGGACAAAATCAATTGATCTATCAATGGGAAGAATTGTTCCATGATGAATATTAAATCCTAAAAATCGAATTTTGGTTCTAAAAAGTTCTATCTTTTTAGCAGATAAGACTAATCCTTTATTTTTAATGACATGGAAGAAGATATTGAGATGTTTCCAGTGTTGTTCGATAGAGTTGGAAAATACAAGAACATCATCAATATAAACAATTGTGAAATTAATGTATGGATTAAAAATATCATTCATTATATTCTGGAATTCCGAGGGTGCATTTTTTAATCCAAATGGCATTACATTCCATTCAAAGTGCCCAAATGGAACTGTAAATGCAGTTTCATATTTATCTTCTTCATGAACTTGGATTTGCCAAAACCCAGCTTTCATGTCAAATTTTGAGAAAATCTTAGCATTAGAAAGTCTTTGAATTAGATCTTGTTTGTATGGCAATGGGTACCTAATCCATTGTAATACATCATTAAGGGGCTTATAATTGATTACAAGCCTAGGTACTCCTCTTTCAATTTCAGAAGCTTTTTGTACATAAAAGGCAGCACAACTCCAAGGAGACTTGCTAGGCCTTATTAATTTCTTTTTTAGAAGATCTTTTATTTCAACAATACAATGTTTTAAGAGTTCTTCTTTCATTTGGATAGGCCTTGCCTTTGTTGGTATATCAATTTCTTGGAAATCTTTTATATAAGGTAATCTTACAACATGTTTGTTTCTTTCCCAAAAAGCATTAGGATGATCATAACAAACTTCTGATTCTAATTTCTTTTGGAAAGTCTCAATTTCCTGTTGGATAACCCTATGCGTTAAACTTTCTTCGATTTTTCTGTGAGAAATTTCCTTTTTTAGAAAAAACAATTGATTAGTTTTTCTTTCTATTACATTTAGCTCAGGAAGAATTGACAAAGTTTTTAAGAGATTTAAGTCTTTTAATTGAGGTGGACTAATAAATTGGAAAACAATTTGTTTATCCTCAAAATTAGCCTGTATTCCTTTGTTATCAACTTGAAAATGTTGAATCAGATTGAGAAATGGAGTTCCCAAGATTACATTTTGACCAATGTCTTTAACAAGTAAGAAAGGGGTCTTTAAACAGACTCCTCCATTACAAACATGTGCATTTGTTAGTTTATAGTTGATATGTAACTTATTACCATTTGCAGCACTTAATTTCTCCTTTGTAGTCTCAAAATATTTAAGAGGAACTAATCCTTCTTGGATACAATTGAGATCTGCTCCAGAATCAATTAATGCTATAGTGTCAATTTCATATTCTTTGTTAATAACAATAGTTAATCTAACATGCCATTTTTGATAATTAATTCTAGTTAGCAAATGAAGATAAGGATCTTTCACAACTTCTAAGTCTTCATCTTCAGAAGCCTCAGAATCTGATTCTTTTTCTTCACCATCTTTTATTAGAGAAGGATGTTTTGAAGAAGACGCTTTATTTTGAAGAGATAACCTGGTGACCTTTAATTTTAGATCATTAATATCTTGTTCAGTATTATTTTGTAAATTCTTCAAATCTTTTCGGAGTTGGATACATTCTTGTTGAAGATCTTTTATAGTAACATTCTTATCTGAATTATCAGGTTTAAACCGATCAAAGATTTCTTTTAAATCATAAGTAGTTTTTTTAGTCTGGATCTTTTTCTGCTCTTTCTCTAAATCATTTTTTAGTCTTAAAAGAAGTTCTTTCCTTTTTTCATGATCTTTGACTTCATCAATGAAATCAATGAGAATACTATGTTCCCTAGATAGCATATTAATACATTTACAGTTATCTTTTATTCCTTCTACAGATTCATCAAGGTTCTCATCCTCTTCTTCTGTAGAATAGATTTCATCAACTTGGAGGCCTTCTTCCTCATTATCAGATTCTTCTGAATAGAGAAAGAGATTTGAGAGAATATTTTTAAATTTTTCTGAAACATCTAATTCATTAATTTTTTGTCTCATTGGACAATCTTTTGAAATGTGGCCCATCCTACCACATTTATAACAAGGTCCAGTTGGTTTGTTTGAAGAAGTTTTACTAGTTGAAGGTTGTAACCATTTTTCTGTAAAGTTTTGACCAGGCTTTTTATTCCTATTATTTCTTCGGAAAGGTTTCCTATTCGAAGTTGAAGGAGAGGTTGTAGTTTTGGCACTTCTTTTCTTGGCTTTCTTTTCTTTCTTTTTAGCCTTGGTAGATGGGGCTAAAGATTGAGAAGAGAATCCAAATTGTTCACAAAAAGAACCTAATTCTTTCTTTCCTTCTTTTCTATCTTTCTTTTCTTGTTGTCTTAGTTTATAATCTGTACATCTAGCAATTCCTTCAGCCTGAATGGTACTGATTAAATCACCATATGTAAGATCATCATATGGAATAGTTCCCTTATTTTGTTCTCTTAATTTGGTTCTAACTTTGTCTCCAAAATGAGTTGGAAGGCCGGCTAAAAATTTTTCTTTCCAAAACATTTGACTACAATCTTCTCTCATCATTAGCTTGGTGAGGAAGATATCTTTGTACCAACGAAAATCTTCAAGTTTAGGACATTTTAAGTTAGTTAAGAGATCAGAATCTTTATCTTTAAGCTTAGAGGGATCTCCTATGAAATGCTTAGTTATGGCGAAAATCAAGGTTGCAACTGCATCCTGTATATCTTCACCTTCTTCATTTTTTATGGCTAAGCCTAAACGATCAATCTTGACAGCGTTAAGAATTGTATCACGTTTTGTTTGGTTGAGATAATGATCCCACCAGCTCTTCAATTGACCAGTGAATCCAGCTACTAATGCTTGTGCAATAGTATGATCAGAGGTGTCTGGATTTTTGGTTTTGTAAGCTGTACAAACCATTGTCATCTCTTGAAGATTATTAATTATATGATATTCAGTTTTGTTATCAATGTTCCATTCATAGACAATACCTCCTTGATATGCCGCTTGATGGAAAGAACCTCTTTCTTCCATAGCCATATCTGGGAAGGTAATTCTTGGATAGAAACTTCTTAAAGGTTGGGAAGAGTTATAAATCTTATTAACTTCTAATTGACTTTCTTCTGGTAGGAATCCTTCCTTATCAGAATCAGTCTCTTCATAAGTTCTATCTAGGACTGCAATAGTTTTATCCTTAGAGGTCTGGGGTCTGTCTCTAGGAGGTTGAGGAGTTTCAGGGACTGTTCCAATAATTGTTTCAATATTTTTTAGTTTATCATCAATTATTTTAAGAATATCCTTAGATAATTCTTTATTAGCTTTCTTAGGGATTTCATGAGGTCTGAACAAAGGAGTATCATCAGCTTTTGTTGATTGAGATACCTCTTTCTGGACTAAATTCTCAACCCTAGTTAATTGTTCTCCTATAGTTGTGAGGTATTGATTTGTGAAATTATTCTGTTCAAGAACTCTTGATATTTCCTTATCAGCAGACATCTTATAAGGAGAAGCTGTAATAATACTTCCTTTTACAGGAATTTCAAACTGCTCATTTGGTGGATGAACAGATTCTCTGAAAGTATTAGGAGCAACTTGCCAAGTTTTGGTAGTTTTGGTAATAACATTTAATTCCTTGTTACTTTCATGAATTTCGAGCCAATTAAAGAAACTTATTTGAATTTTATGGACATTCATAAAATCATAATAAAGTTCTTTAATAAACTCAGTTTCCTCTTTAGTGTATCTTTTAAAGTAGGCTTTTCTAAGTTTTCGATTTTCCTTACTAGAAAAATCTTCATTTAAGAGTTTTTTATTAATTTCAAAATCTTTCTCTAAAACATAGAGTTGGGGATCAACTTGTGAAAATGTAGGTGACATACTTTCACTTTCATTTTCTTGTGTTTTATCATCTTGTTCAGAAGGAGTGGTAGTATAATAAGGCTGGGGAATATTCGAATCTCGTACTCCAGATAAATCTGGAATTCTTTGTTCGAATATCCTGACTGGGATAGAGGATGTAGAGGATCTAGCATCTTCTAAGGGGACCTTATTATCAGTAGGTGGAAGTCTAAAAGAATTTCGTCTTCTGTTGAAGCTAATTCCGACACTTCCATCACTGTATTCTACCATTCTTCTTATTCTAGAAGTCGCATTCTCAGGCTGTTGAGGTGGAGGAAGTACTTTGTTAAGCTTCCATTCATCTGGGAATGTTAGCTCATTCCAAAGTATCTTCTTGGGAGTTATAAGTTCACCATGTTTTTTAACATTAGTTTGGAGGAGAAGAGTTTCTCCATGTTTGGACAGAGTTTTAGCCTTGTGATCCAGAAAGGTTGTAAAAACCTTATACCTAATTCTGGAGAGAACTATGATAGAATGTGTTCCTGCCATAGTTTCAGTATTATGGACTTGTAAGTTCAAAGTGAGGGTATGCAAGATGTTTGCATCTCTGAGACTTACACTGAAGTTAGGGAAACAGTTGAAATAAACAGGACCATCATGAAGGCCTGCTTCTATTCCTCCTAACATAGATTTTTCAAAGTTAAGTAACCGACAATCCCTTAGTGCCATGAGAACGGTCATGTTGAGACCTTCTCTGAGTAAGGGTTTTACTGCAATCTGCACAAGACCTATATGCAGAAAGTTAAAGTTTTCCTGTCGATATCGAGCTATGGACTCTTCATCGAACAGTTGAATAGTTTCAAATTCATTATTGAGTTCAAAAGATTTTTCTTGAGTTTGGATATTCAAATCAGAGAAGAACTCAAAGGTTCCTCTATGATAAATATCTTTGCCTGGAACTTTTGGAATTTTCCAGTTATCAAAACCTTCATTATCCATATTAAAATTTGTTTCTTGTTTATTAACATATATATATATATATAAAAGCAGAATATCTAATCCAACGGTTAGTTTTTCAAAATACATATTTCACACTGAGTTTTGCAAACTGCATGTCAAATTATGTGTCAAAAGAACAGGACACATATTCAGGGACGAAGCCACATAGGCTTAAGGGGTGGCCGTTGCCCCACCTCAAATTTTTATTTTTATTTTTATTACCTTAAAAATTTTAAGAAATTCAATTTCTACCTCCCCTAAAATTTTTGGAGTTTCATTTAAACCCCCCCCCCCCAAAAGATATTTTGAGTTACTATTTTTACCTTGAAAATTTTCAAAATTTTGATTTATGCTCCTCTCAATTTTTATTTTTTACCCCGTTAATTTGTTTACATGCCCCTATTCCCTTTCCTACATCCTATTCCCTATTCTGACACTCAAACCATTTCATATTTGAGTATTTCCCACTACTCACGCCTATAGAGAAAAGCATAAAACCATTCTTTTGGGAATAAGAAAAGTAAAAAAAGTTAGATTTGTTAAGCGTTTGTTTTGGTTGTTGAACACGCACCATGTTGCTCAACAAAATGCCATTGTTTTGGGTGCCCAAACCAAGCCTTTAATTTTTTATTTGGCTTTTGGTCAATGTAAAATAGGTATTTTGAAAAACTGACCGTTGGATTGAATATTCTTCCTATGTATGACATGCATGCTAAAAATCAAAGTGATTTGACGATTAGTTTCAGAAATACAAATTGTGAAAAAGCTTAATAGTTTGTATTTCATATTCATAGTTTGTATTTCAAAAACCTACGGTCAGATCACTGGGATTTTTGGCATGCCTGTCATACAAAGGAAGAATATTCAATCCAATAGTCGGTTTTTCAAAATATTAATTTTACATTGGCCGAAAGGCCAAGTAAAAAATTATAGGCTTGGTTTGGCCACCCGAAATGGTGGCGTTTTATTGAGCCGTACAATGCGTGCTTAGCAGCCAAACCAAGCGTATTTGTCAAACCAAAAGCCTTTAAACTTTCTGACAAAACCAATTCCTATTTATTTTTATAAATAAAAAATAAAAAAATAAAAAGAACAGAAAAAAGAAAAGCAAATTTTTTTTTCCAAAATCTAGAATGATAGCTTGGTTGTTGAACAAGTTTGGCTTGTCAATGTAATTTAGTCCAAATTAATATTTGATATTATTGAATTAGCGTTGAATTCATGAATGATAGCTTGGTTGTGTATATTGAGATATGGGTATTTGATGGCGTTGATAATGAATTCATCATACAACGCTTTCAAAAAATGGGATCCCATCGAGGACAATTGTAAATGTATTGAATTGAAATATAGATTATCAAAATATCAATGAATTATAATTTTACAATTTTTCTTACCTGAGACTAACATGATTAAAAAAAATGAATAAAATTGTTTTCAATTTTTTAAATTGAAATTAAAATAAATTAAAGTTCTCCCCTCAACCAAAATCATGGCTCCTTAAAAGTAATAATGTTGATCACTTTTTTCACTTTTAGGAATTCGAATTGAATCGATGAGGTTTGAATCAAATATTAAAATTCAAATCAAGTGATGGGGTTCGAATGCCTCAATTAAGAGGACTTTTTAGGGAGACAGACCAAGTCAATTAATCCTAACAATAATAAGCAAACTTCGAGCATTAAAATAAAATATAATAGAGAATGAGGAGAAAGAAAAGAAGAATGTGGAGATGAAGTGAAAAATAAAAGGAAAACTTTATTAATATCTAACCACCACACAAATAAAACGTCCATCGGTACGGCTCGAACTACCCTCGAGCCCTTTAAAATAAAACCATTGGCTCTCTGGATCTGCTCATCGATCGTTGTTATCTGCTCATTTGGCACCGGCAACATTTTCGCCCACACCGGCAATTTTCTATCTCAAGCATTCAACCGAAACCCTAGGTATGCATTTGGATCTGCTCTGTTCTCTACTCATGACTCTCTCTCCCTCTCTCGTGTACCATCCATGTTGTAGTTCCATCACTTTTTTCTAATACCACATGCCATTCTATTTTTGATATTCACCGTGCATTGTTAAAGGGCTTGGACCTGAGCTTTGATCTTTCCTACGGATATTCTGGGTAAGAACTTTGGAGATGCTAAATACAAGTAATTATCATATATAAAATTTAGACGAGTGATAGCTATTTAATTCTTAATCCACATGAAAAAAAAATTGAATTAAATGCGTTTTATATATTTTCTTTTTCATGAAAAAAACTTGTCTGTTTACTCTAATTAATTTCTGTCAGTATAGCTTCAGGCTGAAATCTCTTGCTTGATATATGGATGTTCCAGCCCATTACCCTAGTCTCGAATATTTTTGGGCCACTAAGCTCTCTTCTCTTTTCTGCTCATGGGTACCAGTGGATGTTCAGATATAGTTGGTTTTATGCCATAGGTAAAATTGAGTTCCTTACTCTATCAGTGTTCTTAATTTATGTTGATTCTACTTTTCATTCCTTCGTATTAATTGAAATCTGTTTATCTTGGTTTTCTTGTATCAGTAGTCGATTTAGCTTGGATTGTTTCCTACATAATCAAAGGTAAAGTAAAGCACTTGTTCTGACAAATTGGCTTGGGCGGTTGGACAGAAAATTAAACGAAAAAGGTCCCCAAAAGAATTTAATTAATAATTGTTTTCTATATATATACGACAAATTGCCACTAAATTGCTTTAAGGTTTTAACATACTTGCTGTATATATATATATTTTTCTCTCCGCCGACCGAAATTTATTAATTAATATCATAATGGATTTGCAAGTAGGGCATTCCCTACTTGTTTATGACCAATTTACCCCTAAATTCCAAAGATTATTACTCCCTATATATTTCCAATCTTCATTTTGGGTTAAATATGCTTGCATTTGGGTTTTTCTGTGCTCTTTTGTGACTAAAACAATGATATAGGGTTCACAATGTTGTTTTCAATGTTGGTGTATGAAAAGTACTTTTCTACTTAGTTCTTTAGTTACAAATTTGACAAAGTTCTTGTGGCATTGTACTCATATTCACTACTATTCTTTGTATTAAGACTCTGCTTGTGATTTCCACTTAAGTTTTCCCTCTAACTTCTTTGCTCTCTCTATCATTATGATTATTATTATTTATTTAAAAAATTAATCCCACTTGATATTACACTTTTTTAAGTTTGATGTTGAATTTTCCTCGACTTTTCATTATAGTTACCCATTTATTCCCTATGATGACTTACTCCTCTATCTCAAATTTGTCACGTTGGGGGCTGCCAGTTTTCTTGCACATGCTTTAGTCTACATGAATTGTATGTATTTAAGGCAACCCAACTCATTCATTATTTGCCACTTGGCATTTTTATCTAATCTAATATTTGTCCCAGCAGGTTTAGGACATTCTATCTAATCTACTATCTGTCCCAGAAGGTTTATCTACTCATTAATTCCAGGAGCAGCATGAGTACAGGCGGTTGTGGTTTCTAAGACTGCAGCAAAGAGCATTACAGATGTCATGTTTACTCTGGTGACGATTAGTTTACTCTGGATGAATTATAGATGAGAATGACAAGCTACTGAAGTCTACTTGGAATGAACTGGAAAAAGCTAGCGAGGATTAGTCTCTTGGCCAGGCAACGTCACATCTCTTCCAAATGTTATATACAACTGTGAAGCATGTAAGTTGCATCATTTACATCTGCTTCTTTGGATTTTAATCTCTTATGAAGTTTTTGCAGCCTCTGTGTTACTTTGCTTTTAAACATCTTTGTATTGTAAGGCATCATCATTTTAATTTACTTTACTCTTGTATCTCTTTTGGTCTTTGAAATTTTCTGAAGATGTCATGTTCTTGATAACAATTACCTTATATGGTCAGTTTGTTTCAATATAGGCAGACATCAGATTCAGGGTTGCATCTTTCTCTAACAATGAAGGTAACTCTCTTAACAATGTTGTATATTGTGTGAGTTCTGTCTATCTTAATTGCCATGTTGTAGTGCTTTAAGATCTTGCCTCTTTTGACTGTAGTTGCTTAGCCATTTTTTTTCTGAAAAAGAATGATTTCATTGTCTTATTTATTTATTTACATTTTTTTTTTGAGTCCTTGGGGATCCATGGTTGCACCTTACGCCTATGCTTTGGGAGCTTTCTGACTCATATATTCCTTCCCAACTCCACATTTTATGTGGAAGCTGAATTGGGGATGAAAATAGCTTGTGGGTTCGAGATGATGGATCAGAGGAGTATTATAGAAATAGTTCTTTGTTTTCTAGAGCCAGGTATTTTTTTTGGTTTACTAATATGAAATTTACTTGGGCTGCTTTTGATTGTGAAGAAACCTAGGAAAATGAAAAGAAAAGGAAAACAAACTCTGGTTCTTTTTTTACTTAATTTTGTTGATGTAGTGTGTTATTAATGGTCGCCTTTGTGAAAGGGTGTGAGATTTTGGCACTGAACTTACTGCGATTATGCGTCTGTGTGTGTGTTGTTAATTACTTAGAATTATAGAGTGCATACAAGATGTTTGATTCAATGTCTTAAAGTAGGAAACTATCCTTTCTACTTGGATATTTAATGGAGAAGTTTGTATTAGTGTTTTAAATTTTTATGAAGAAATTTCTTATTCTGAGTTATTTCCAGTAGGTGTCTTTGTTGGATGAAAAATCTGGAAATCAGTGTTTAGAAACCTACATTACTGTTGCATTCACCAAACATGAAGATTGATACATTTTTCATAACTTCTATAATCTTCCGAAATGAATTAAAGTTGCTCATTGTTTAATTTCTTAACCTACTTTTATTGGTATTTAAAATTTGAATTTGATGCTTGCACGAAAAGGGGGTGTTGCTAGAAAGAGTTGTGGAGGCTTCTCGTACATTTTACTGAATTCAAGAGTTGAGCCATGCCTGAGGTTGACAGTTTTGTGATGTGGGCAATAAACAAAATCTGAAAACTACTAATATTTTTAACTGTCAAATTTCTTTTATCATTTTCAACTTTTAAAGATTATGCATCTTTAAGCATGTTAAGTACTAGGTTCATTAATTAATGGTTTTCCTGTAATATTATCGTGATTAGTTTACATGGAATGTGGAGCTTGCCTTTAGTATGGATTGGTGCGGACCAGCATTTTTGACGGGCTTGAGGATCCACATCATCACCGGGCGATGTGATTAGGGAGGTTTAGAAAAACAAAACAAAGGAGTCGCCACCTTATTTTTAAGGAATAAGGAAACCATGAAAATGTTTTATTTTAAAATCAAAACAAAATCAACTCCATTCCAATGAAAAGACAGTCTACAAACCAGAGATGAATCCGGGGGTTAGGTTACGACATAGGAAAGTTCCAAGTTTTAACTTGTAGGCACCCACCTCGCCATAATTAAAGGACTTCTAATTTATTTGGGCTATTTAAATTCTTAATGCAAACAATCCTAAATAATCTAATCAACCAACAAAATAGTGATATAAATGCAATAATCTATATTAGTTATATTAATAATAATAAAAAATATACAAACAAACCCTAAGAACCTAGAATACCCTACGAGCATCCTAGGGCGGACTTGAGCCCTATTAGCGCCTACGTAACTTACTAGTGTTACCTAGCAAGTATCAAAGTCCACGTAGTTCGACTACCCTAAGACTCTCCTATTGTAATCGATCACATCATCAAAGGTATTTCAACTTAATTCAAGACTCTAGCTTCGAGAGTTTTTATCCATTTAAAATCATTTATTTGAAATCATTTCAAATTAAAAGACTTTCATAAAATCCAAATATTCTAAACAATTCTTATCTTTAAAATTCAATTCTAATTAAAAATCTTTTTCAAAGATATTTCAAGAAAACAAATCATATGGGGAGGAAACTTATCCCAAGACAAAAATCTTTAAAACATTTCAAATTCTTTTGAAAATTTAATAATCAAATCTTTCATAAAATCATGTTTATTTCATAAACATTACATCAAAATCCTTTTAGAAAATCCCTCGAAGATAGACTTCTTAAATCAATTAAAACACTCAATTCAGATCATAATCTTTACAACAAAGCAAAGTCCTAGGGAAGATCAAGTGACCTTCCTAAACCTAGGGTCCCTAACTAGCCCTAAAGTTAATCTAGAATCCTAAAATCCTAATGCAATGCATGCTGTAATGTAAATAAATCAAACAAATATACATAAAATTGATCCTAACAATGCATGAAAATGCTCCTAAATGCACACTAATTTTACTATGTGATCCTAAGCATATTTCTAAGTTGGATTTGGCCCTAAAATAATTTTTAGAAGTGATTTAAGGCCATAAACAAATCCGGGCAGATTTGAATATGAACCTTAAAAAAAATCATGAAAACAAAGAATAAAAATGTGAAGATGACCTAGCATGCTTTCTACGTGAATATACTATGAAACTACTACAAGAATCATGCAAAATATGACTTAAAAATGTTAATTAAACCACTTTAAAACATGAATTTAAATCTGGACAGATTTGAATACATGTTTAAAGTAGCCTAAAAAATCATTTTTAATCCATAAAAATATCAAATAAACATCCTAGCATACAATCTATCATGCTTGACTAAATTATCATGCAAAAACATATTAAAAACTATACAAAAATATGCTTAAATAATTAATTTAAACACAAGGGGAGGATCTTACCTTCGCACGCTCCCTCGTACACAATTTACATATTCAAACAAGTAAATTCATGGCAAGTGTTTAAATAATCATAAAAAGCATAGACAAAAAGACTCAAGACTCATCACATGTCAAAATAACATATTAACACATTCATATCATCATTAATACCATCAATCGAACATTAAGAGATTCAAATAACAATATGAACATATCAATATCTATTCTAAACACGCTTACACATAAAATAATGAAAGACTCATCCTAAACATGATTACTAGCAAAAAATAACAATAAAACTAATCCTAAACATGTTAACTAGCACAAAATGATAACAAGACTAATCCTAAACACATCTAATCACATAAAATCATAATGAAAGACATCCTAACATGCTTGCTAAACAAACAATCATAATAAAACTAACCCTAATCGTGCATACTCACATAAAATCACAATAAAGCTAATCCTAATCATGCATACTCACATAAAATCACAATAAAGCTAACCCTAATCATGCATACTCACATAAAATCATAATAAAACTAACTAACCTCAAACATGCATACTAACATAGACTCATAACAAAACTAATTCTAATCATGCATATTCGCATAAAATCATAACAAAGTTAACTAATCCTAAACATGCATACTAACATAAAATCACAATAAACAAACTACGCTAATCATACTTACTCACATAAAATAACAATAAAAGACAACCCTAATCTTGTTTGCTAATATATAATCATAGTAAAGCTAACCCTAGACATGCAAACTACATTAAACAAGCCACATACAACAACTAATATCATTCTAACATATGCAAGCCACTAAAAATCCATATATATAATACATATTAAAAACATGGAGGTGAAAGAGAAGATCTACATCAAAACAACCAAAATTGAATTAGGATAGAACCCTTACCTTTTCTTCTTCCTTCTTGGCTATCTTCCTTCAATCTCCAAGCCTTGATTCCTTCTTCTCCTCTCCTTCCCCTCCACCTTGGTCCTCTCCTCCAATGGTGTGAGAAAATCAGATCTGTAGCCTCCTCTCTCAACCCTAGAATTCTCTAAACCTTCTTCTTCTGTCTCAAATCTATAATAGTGTATTTATAGAGTTAGGATTTAAGAACCTTGAATGGTTGGGATTGATCCATCTAAAAACAATCCTATGGCTTAGAACAATTCCCCCTAGGGTTTGCAAGCTGAAACCCTTCGAATTATATTCAAAAAATCGAACCAAATCGGCCAAAATGGGTGAGAAACTTCCAAAATTGCAAAATATGGTCGAACATCCTGGTGACCATCCAAGGCTGGACGGCTAACCGTCCTGGGCTGGATGGTTGGCCGTCCTAGCTAGGACGGTCACCTTGTGAACTTTCTCCAATTTCTCTCATTTTCAATGGGATTTCGTATTTTGGCCATATTTTGGTCAATTCTCATCCAAATTCGATGATCCAGGTATCAAAACGACTGTGTTTTGATCCTCCACATTTTTAGAAGGTTTTTGGGTCGAAAATACTTGACCATGATCAAGGGTTTTAGGAAAAAGCTAGCCAATTGATCCGGTTGTGTCAAAATTGGTCATATGACCATTCTTTATTTTGTAAAATTGATCAATTAGGCTTGAACCACTTCTAAAAACATGGTTTTAATATGAAATTGGCACTTGAAAATATGTTTTGAAAATCTTTAATTTTGGTGAAAATGACCAATTCACGGTCGATTTGAATAAAACCCTAATTCAGCTCATTCTTACCCGTGGGATCGATTTTGGGCGAATCTATCCCAACCATTCAAATGTTCAATTAGCACTCCAACTTCACTCCATACATCCATATAAATTCAATGAAACAATCTGTTTTGAATTCGGAGGTCATTCGGAAATTATAAGAGAAAAATGACGAAAATGCCCCTCAAGTCGCAAAAATCCTAATTACCTATCGAGCTCTCATTAGAATGCCATGAAAATTTATAGGGATGTTTTAAAACACCTCAAAAGTCAAATGCAATACAAATGGATTGATTCCAATTCAAATGTATACATGAAATAATGAATTGTTATTTTCCCCAGAAAAGGGCAATTTGGGTAATTTGGTCTTTACAAGGCCAGTTCCTCACCAAATAATCCACTCTTCGAGCTGATCATTTGTATAAGTATATGATAGAAATAATTGGTAAAAATGGGGTGTCCACAATTGGCTACAGTTATCACACACACACACAGAGGCTATACATGACTGGAAGTCATATCTTGTTATGGAATTCTTTCAAAGAGTCAATTGGGTGTTGGGTCAATAATTGGTGTCTTGGATACTGGTTGGCTATACATGATTGGAAGTCATATCATTCATGGAAGTCTTAGATTTTCTAAATTTTTTTCTCTTCTTCACTTTGGTTCCAAATTTCCTATATATATATATATATATATACACACACACACAGTTGGATTGGATCCTAAAAATAGAAGTGAGCAGCAATGAGCCTAAAGAAACATAATGCTCCATTTGGACAACTTGATACAGTTTAATTATGAGCAGATGATTATCACATTCTTATAAAGGATACTAAAGGTTTCATGTGCAGTGCATTTGTAATTCACTACCCCCTGACCCCGGTCCATCTTTTCTTGCCCAAAAAAAAAAAAAGGGGGCATAAAACAAGTGAAGATTAATTTGGTTTGTACTTTGTAATGGAAGTGTATATGTTTGTCTGCATATGGAACTTCACATTATCTTATTAATTATTTGCAGAAGAAACCTAATTAAGTTTGCTGATACTGTTGCTGCAATTGGTTTATGTGCACAACGACTTCCAAAAGTGGCAAACACATGCTTGGAAGGGCTACTGTCCTTGATTAGAGAGGGTATGTGACCAGCTACTTGTTGTCTAGTGAATTAGTGATCTTTCAAAAAAATTTGTTCCTTATCTTATGAAGCAATAGCAAACATTGCAGAATCTTTGACTAGTGATATTGGGTCTATGGATAGAGAAGCAAGTGTTTTGATTCAAGCAGTAATGTCAATTAAAGCAATTGTAAAGCAAGATCCAACCGGTCCTGAGAAGGTATTATTCTCATGCTTCTTTTTTCCTGTTAAGAGGCTGTCATATACTCATATGTTTCTGCTAGTCTCTTTTCTCTATATTATATCATTGAACTTCGATTTCAAAAACCTTTTATTTTTTATGCTAGAGGTTCTATTTTATACTTAAGATAACTTGTGATTGTTGGCTGTTGATGATAACATGACACATGAGGCGACATTTAAATGGGATGTTGTGATAATATGATTATAGAAGCGCTATAAACTGTTCTTTTAATAGGTGAATATATAAAAATGTTCCAAAAACAGACAAGATGTTGCCGAATTTTTATCTCAAAAAAGAAAATATTTCCTAGTACAAGTTAATTTAATTTAATTTCTTATTATTAATAGAAGTGCATGTGGAAACATGTATTGAAGTTTTAATGGACATATGATTTGGTTGTAGATTGTTAATTTTACCGATTTTCTGTGATGTACCTACACCTTTCTTATGGTAAATTAATTTTTCATGAAATGTAACTTTATATATCAATTACAATATGAACTCATAAATGTAACTCTATATTTTAATGTAGGGGCTGGAGGATTGCAATATATATGGATGGACATTTTGTTGATTACATGAAGATTGAGCGCAGTTCAATGATTTGTAAAAACTAAATTATTCAAAAATTGTTTCACTTTTAGTTCTTAATTAGAAGATTCAATATTAATTAACAACAAAGTGTTGACTTGGTGATACTAATTTCTATATATATATATATTGCAAATGCATGTGGGTTTTTTTTTTAATGAGTATTCCATTCTCATATATTAGTGTGGATATTTTAATATTGTGTGCGTAAAAATGGATGCATGTTAGAACAACCATTGGTGAATATATATGATTTAACAGCATATATTAATGGCATATTAAAACTGTGAAGCATTTGCTAAAAAAAAAGAGAGTAAACAATGACACTTTTTAAGTGTCCTTAGTGTGAATATATCAAGGACACTTTTAAAGTGTCGCAATTCACCGCCTCAAAGGGGACACTTTTAAAGTGTCACAATTGATCTCCTCAAAGGGGACACTTAAAAAGTGTCCCCTTTGAGGAGGTCACCTTTAGTGACATAGCCCGCAAGGACACTTCCCAAAGTGTCGCCAAAGACTTATGGGGACACTTGGAAAAGTGTCCCCTTTGACAGTTTTTGTAGTAGTGCCACTACTTTCCTCCAAGAACAGCTTCGAACTACCTCTCAAACCACAAGTACTTCAAATCAAGAAGCCTTCGATGCGGAGCCACATGCGACCAAGCAGCATCAAAGACAACTTCAAACTACCTCTCGAACTATAAGTGCTTCAAATCAAGGAACCTTCGATGCACATGCGACCAAGCAGCATCAAAGACAAAAGGAATCCCCCATACCCCAAGTTATGGTAAAAGAGATGGGTGCTCTCTAATTCATCGGTTGAGTTGATGTGTGTTGAAATAGCCAGCGTCTGTTGGTCTTCAGGCCTTTATTTATAGACTTTTAAGCCATAGTCTCCTAATTGGCTTAACTAGTTGTTGGATCATCTTCATCCACAAGTTGGATCATCATCCACTACCATCTATTCCAATTCGGATAAGACTCCTTTGGCTTGATAATCTTCATCCAAGAGTGAAGAGTTTGGATGGCAACAAACTCCTTAGAACATGTATTCCTGATTGGCTTCAAACTCCTTGAAAACTAATCCAATTCTAGCCAATTTATCTTTGGCTAGAATTAAGGAATGTAATTAAAACCAATTTATTGGCCATTGAATGACCCGATTAAAAAATGGATTAACATACCCCCCGAACTCTTGTAAAAAATTGAGAATTAAGTTTTAAAAGAGTTGATTCAAATGGCCATCTTTTTTTATTTAATTTTTGGCCTTGCTCTTGATTTTTTTATGGAACCATCAAAATACCACCATGAACTCATCCTAACTTAGCCAAGGATTGGCTTTATGAACTCATGGTTTTGGGATGATTTTTTAAACCTTTCATTGAATCATGAACTCACATTAAAATAGCCATGATTGGCTTTATAAATTCATGATCTTTTGAATTTTTCTTTTTTCTTGGTGGTGGAAAATGCATGACAACAGAACCTTTAAACAGTGTTCAAATTTCCTAAAACTATCCACAAAGAATTTTTCTTTGAAATTTTGCACAGTGTAAATACACATGCCAATGAATTCGTCCATAAAATTTCATAAATTTTGAGCCAATCTAACTAGGTTCGAAGTGCCCTTAAAGTTCAGCTATCTTTGCTGGAAAACGCAAGACAGAATCGACCTATTAGCAGTGTTCGAATTTTTAAAAAATAACTACAAAATATTTTTCAATGAAATTTTACAAACTGAAAATAGACATGAAAAGGAACATGTGTAAAAACTTTCATGAATTTTGGACAGGTCTAGGTAGGTTCGAATGACCCCTCAAGTCAAGGTACATGCTGTAGTAGAAATTTCCAACACGTTTTGGATTGTAGAAAAAACCACTTCGAGGTATGCAAACCATCTTCAAATGACATGAAATTTTGTGGAGTTCAACTTCAATAAGTTAAGAAGCCATAGAAACAAACCGAATTCATAAATAATTTTGCTAGAATTAATTATGAATTTCCTAAGAAAACTGGTCAAGCTGTCAGGATACCAGTAAACTGAAAAATTATTAGCCATTTGTTTGGCTATTTACTTGGCCATTTCGAGGTCAATTATTTTGGCCAAGCTACTGAATCAACTTAATCACATTTGGTAAAAACTCTTCAACAATAAAATTTTGATTAGTCCATCCATTTTGATGCTAATTTGATGAGCTCCACAAATCCAATTTGGATATGAAACTACCTATATGAGATGAGTGGATTTCTTGTTTTGTTAGAACCTAACACTCTCTTTGATAATACCAAAATTTTTTTCCTTGAAAATAAAATCAACATGGAGTGGTTCATCTAAATGCTTCCACTCATGTAAAATTGAATTATGGCCATCTTTTTGGCCGTCCATTATTTCGTTAACCACCAAATTTTAGCCATCAACTCGATGGTTTTGGCCACATTTTTGGTCAACAGTTATTGCATCAACAAATAAATTTTGGCCATCTTTTTCATCATTTTGGTCATCATAACCATTATCTTGGTCATCACAACCATGAACATTGTTATGGCCCTCAATTTGTTCGTTTCGAACAACACTATATTCACTTCAAACCTCTATAGTACCCCTCGAGTTTAACTTAGGCACTTCCGTTTGTTTTTCAGCTGGCCTTATAAATATTTCTTTTTCATGGTACCCCCGAATGCCTCATCAATGTATTTTTCCCTTTGAAAACCATCATTCGATATTTTTATTTGACTTTATATATTGCTAGAAAAAATTTCTAGTGATGGCCTAATGGGTTTTAACGATCCTCTAGAAGTTCTTTTACCCCCCGAGGGTAATCTATCTAGGATCATAGCCATATGCCTTTCGATAGCCTTTTCTATATTGATCCTTCTTAGACTTGCCAAATTATTGGAAAAATTCTCGAACAAGGGCCGTATATTCCCAGTCGGCTCCCTAGGTTGTTCTGTCCTTTTGATTAATTGATGTAGCATTTCATTCGTTTGTTGTGAGCTTGATTCTAGTTTCGCATTGATTTGCTGTGCATTAGCTTCTGATCTTGCAATTGCTTATTGCAACATTGTGCTTGTTTGCAATAGTATTGCTTCTACCTTTGCCAAAGTATCTATTTCTCTCACTGGGCGGTCTGTTTCTGAGTCGATAAACTCGAGACCAGCTCCACTAGCCATTTCATTGTTGGCCTATGAGGATTCGGCCTGCTTACTTCTAGTGTTAGGAGCCATTATACTTGACTTGTCCCACCGGGCGTGCCAAAATGTTGATCACTTTTTTCGCTTTTAGGAATTCGAATTGAATCGATGAGGTTCGAATCAAATATTAAAATTCAAATCAAGTGATGGGGTTCGAATGCCTCAATTAAGAGGACTTTTTAGGGAGACAGGCCAAGTCAATTAATCCTAACAATAATAAGCAAACTTCGAGCATAAAAATAAAATAAAATAGAGAATGAGGAGAAAGAAAAGAAAAATGTGGAGATGAAGTGAAAAATAAAAGGGAAACTTTATTAATAGCTAACCACCACACAAATAAAACGTCCGTCGGTATGGCTCGAACTACCCTCGAGCCCTTTGAAATAAAACCACTACTTTCCTCCAAGAACAGCTTCGAACTACCTCTCCAACCACAAGTACTTCAAATCAAGGAGCCTTCGATGAGGAGCCACATGCGACCAAGCAGCATCAAAGACAATTTCGAACTACCTCTCGAACTATAAGTGCTTCAAATCAAGGAACCTTCGATGTGAAGCCACATGCGACCAAGCAGCATCAAAGACAAAAGGAATCCCCCATACCCCAAGTTAGGGTAAAAGAGATGGGTGCTCTCTAATTCATCGGTTGAGTTGATGTGTGTTGAAAAAGCCAGCGTCTGTTGGTCTTCAGACCTTTATTTATAGACTTCTAAGCAGTAGTCTCCTAATTGGCTTAACTAGTTGTTGGATCATCTTCATCCACAAGCTGGATCATCATCGACTACAATCTATTCCAATCCGGATAAGACTCCTTCTTTGGCTTGATAGTCATCATCCAAGAGTAAAGAGTTTGGATGGCAACAAACTCCTTAGAACATGCATTCCTGATTGGCTTCGAACTCCTTGAAAACTAATCCAATTCTAGCCAATTTATCTTTGGCTAGAATTAAGGAATTTAATTAAAACCAATTTATTGGCCATCGAATGGCCCGATTAAAAAATGGATTAACAAATACTATCCCAAAAAAAGAAATTTCTACTCTTTGGCTTCCCAAACATATTTTCTCGAAACCCTTTTCTTTATTTGCTTTTCCTTATCCTGTTGATATTATTACTACTCGACTCATAACTCACATGAAAACAAAAATAAAAAATAGTTTAAAAAGTATAAATAAATAAATTAAGTTGTATTAAAATATGAATTTAAAAATGTAATTTTCAAAAAATTAGAGTGAGATATAGAATAGGGTAATTATAAAAGTAGTGGATATGTTGAAATTCATGAATGCTAAGGTCAAGTGCACTTGATGCAAGTTACATCAAGTGACCTCTTTTAGAGTTAGTTGTGAATCATATTTTAAAAAACTGACCGTTGGTTAGATGGCCCTCTTATGTATGTCATGCCTGCCAAAAATCACAGTGATCCGACGGTCGGTTTTTGAAAAAAACATGTAGTGTAAAATCACAGTTTTTCATAGCGACATTTTTCAAAAACTGACTGTCGGATTACTGTGATTTTTGGTAGGCATGACATACATAACATAAGTTTCTAATCCAATGGTCAATTTAGCAAAATATGATCCGAAACTAGCTCTAAAGGAGGTCATCAGATGCAACTTGCATCAGGTGCACCTAACCTTAGCATTCCTGTGTTGAAATTTAATATATACCCTTTTGTTTTATAAATGTATTCTTTTAAACAATGTTAAATATTATTTTTTGTAAAGAGTAATTACAGAAATTAAATAAGTACACACAAAACTTTAGTGTTGGCTATATTCATCGAGTTTGGAATGTTCTTGCAGTGACCGTTATATTTTTCAATATAACTTTTATTGATGTGAACCACACATCAAATGCCAATTAAGATGGGTGAAATAGCATTGCTTAAGAAAAAAAATTAATGTATTTTGATCTCTATTAAGGTGGGAAAGTAGGCATCGGTCTTGGCCAAATTAATGGTGCATTAGGGTCTAGGGTTTCAGGTCATTCTACGTCCCTACAGGCTACAGTAGTATTGCAAGTCAATGTGTATCGATTAGGGTTACAAACGAGCCGAGCCAAGCTGAGCTTTGAGTTGCTCAAGCTTGGCTTGGTCAAAGACTTGATTATTTAAGTTCGAACCGAGTTCGAGCCTAAATTAAACGAGCCGAGCTTTGGTATGTTTAAGCTTGGCTTGTTTATTATCAAGCTTGTTCGCGAGCTATTCATAAACGGTTTGATTAATTTATAACCTTAACTTATAATGAGAGAAAGTTAAAAATTAATGTAGAAAGCTTAAAAAATGACTTCTATATACTTTAATTTATTTATATTGGAAATAAAAAATTCAAGCCAAAAAAAAAATGTCATGAATATGTTGAGCTTATTCAAGCCTAAATTATAATATTTTTTTTATGAGTCTAAACACATGTTTTTAATGAGCTTGTTCACGAGCTTACTAACAAGCTTGTTCACGAACACAAATGTAAGTGTGCTTGAGCTTGGCTTGTTTACGTAAGTGTGCTTGAGCTTG
>JAESVK010000622.1:4790075-4802059 GCA_017140935.1 Hamamelis virginiana
TAAGTGTGCTTGAGCTTGGCTTGTTTACGTAAGTGTGCTTGAGCTTGACTTGTTTATTAAACAAGCCTAAATTTATGACTTGGGTTTGGATTGTTTATTAAATAAATGAATTCAAACCGTACCCTTATCGAATGCGTTTGCGAACCGCTCACAAGCGGCTCGACTCATTTGCAGCTCTCGAATCGATCATGATCTTGCATTTATTAGGAGTTCGTAAAAACACGTATAAGTCTCACACTCTGCTGTGCCTTCATGTACGTGGGCTATCATGAAAACAAAAAATAATTACACTCTTTTCTTTATTCATGACCATGCATTCACATCATATCACATACACTTTTCTTGGTCTGGTAGTATCTTATCACCATTATAGAATGAACGATGCGGATTTAAATTCTACCGTATGTGTTAAAAAAAAAAAAAAAAAAAAAAAAAAAAAAAAAAAAAAAAAAAAAAAGGACACCTTGCAACTGGCATCTTTAAATTTCAAGATAGAATTATCCCAATTGTCACTATACAAAATTGCAATCATGCATGTGCGTTAAAAAATGGTGTACTCTCAATATAGCGTACTCTCACGTAGTTAGGTCGACATTTAACTCATCAAATTAATTGTATGTAGACAATTAAGGGAGCAGGGAGTATATATATATATATGGGACAGGTTCCCCTTACACCCTATTTTGACATTTATGTTTATACATCGTTTTCAAATACCATTGTAGATCGAATATTTTTAGAAACCGACCGTTAGATTAGATACTTATCTTATGTTTGTCATGTTTGAAAAAAATCGGAGTGATCCAACGGTTAGTTTTTGAAAAATATCATTTTGAAGAACTATTATTTTTTTATTAATTAAAAACATAACAATTTTTTATAGTGACATTTCTTAAAATCTAACCGTTGGATCACTATGATTTTTGGTATAAATGATATGAATAAGAAAGGTATTGAATCCAACGGTCGGTTCGTCAAAATATCTATCATAGATAGTTTTGAAAACGAGGTGTAAACATAGGTGTCAAAATAGGGTGTAAGGGGAACTTGGCCATATATATATATATATATATATATATATAAGTCCCAACGTTGGAAAAATTTTTGATTGACTAAAATGCACTCGCATTAAATGTTAATGACACTTTTACCCTCTCGCAATATTAATTACCCAAAATCTCTTTTATTGCTTTCTGTTAAGAGTCAGTTTTTCAATTAATTTCGTAATTAAACAAGTAGTTTATCAACAAGAAATTTTATCAAAAAAAGATAGAGAAAAAAGAAAAGAAAAAATATTTGCCTTTTAATAGTTACTGTAAATGTACTATAAATTAAATTAAAATTCTATTAATGAGAATGATTTCATAAAATACCACAAATTAATTTTTTTTTTCCCAAATCAAATTAAAATTTCTTATAAATACCTATATAACTTGATTGTCAAATAACTGAATATGGTATAATTTACCTTCAATATGTTATTTTCAAAAAATAAAAAATAAATGCAATTTTGCTGCTAATTTAATCAAATAATTTGGTTTTATTTCTATTATGAAAATGATGTAATATACTGAATTCATATTTATTGATTTAATATTATTTTTACATAATTTTAAATCTCTAAAAATCTATATAAATGAAAGTTTTCAACAACTTTAGCTATTCATTTTAGTTGTACTATTTACAATATAGTTGATTACTTTAAGATTTTTTTTAGAAAAATATTACATGCGTATCGCATGCAATGTAATGCTATGAATTATATTTCTTATAAATACCTATATAACTTGATTTTCAAACATTTCATTTAGTTATATATTATCCAAATTATATTTCATTCATTAAATTTTTTTTCACAAAAATTTACACGTACAACGCACGTGGTGCATTGCTAGTATATATTTATATGTGTGATTAATTTGGTAGGTCCATTAATATTGCTCCTATAAAATGTGTTGCACGAGAAATTGTAGCTCTCTCAATCATGAGAGGTATAATAAATTTAGCACCCCATTTCATTATCAATGACTATAACATGATCAATACATATCGATTACGATTTACGTAATGTTGTTTAGTAATGATGTTTAATTTAACGGTCCAAATTAATTAACATGTTGATTTGGTCTGCAATAGTTATGTCTTGATCGATTACTTAAATGTGCAATTGCATGAAAATGACTAGCTAGCTAGGAAGCGCCACTTTGAAAACATTGAACGTGCATCAAACGGACAAAGAAAATGGAAAGTGGGTTCTTTCCGAGTGAGATTAATTTGGAAATAAAAATGACCTTTTTCCTTAATTTCATGTCCTTCTTCACCTTTCTTTCATGGTTTTGTTTTTTTCTTCCCCTTGTTAGGGTGTGTTTGGGTTGATGAGTGTTGGTAGGTGAAAGGGGTTTAATTAGTTGAGATTGGATCTCAAAACCCACTCCAATATCCCCGAAGAAGAAATTATTAGCAACATGCAATATTGTGTATATATAGCTTTGGATTTACTCTGGAACTTATTGAATTAATATCCATCAAAGAAGAGATGGCTCAGAATCTATTCTGTGTTCTTTAATTATAGTTTATATTCTTTGCATATATCACTCAGTTTGGATTGCTTATACCTTCAAAATTGGCACTTTAATACATTCAATTCCCCACCCAACAGGATGACAGCCTTCTTTGGGCTCCTAATGGCCCATTGACATGGAAATGGGCTTATTATGCCCACACCAAAATTGTCACAATTGAAATGTTTGGGCTTTGCCTTTTAGCCTTGTCCAAGTTATCGGGACATGGTCCAATTAATGGCTGACGTTTGTATTGCAATTTAGTGGCTGGTTGAGGGAATTGGGCTCGGCATGAAGCACTTGCTTATCAAATGACAGCTTTCTCTTATCCTTGTGTGCGCAGTGTTTTCAACTTAAACTGGGTACATGCGTTTGAAGACTCTCTATATGTAGGAGTTTTTCTCTCACTAGATGTGAACATCACTCTTCCAAGTTTAAGAACCTGGATAAGTTTAGGTGTTTAGTACCCTTTTGATAAACCTGAAAATCTAGTGAAGTGAAGATGAGTTTGACTCGTTATTTTAGTACCTTTTGGTAAGTTTTTTTCTCTCTAAATTGAGTAGCTCGGTCTTGTAGGAAAAATTAGTCATAAACGCAGTTTTTTTTTTTTTTTCAAACCAATTACGAACTGGTTTATATAAAAACCATAGCAGTATTTATGCCTTATTTTCTGGATAGAATTGAACTGAGTTATAGAAGAAAGACACTTACCAAACAATACTGAATAAAAACCAAACAGGAATATCTTCAACTGGTCAGATTTTTAAGTTTGCCAAACAGTCCCTAGCAGTTTAAGATTGAACCTAACTTGCTCCAGTTTTTGGAGTTCCCAAACAGATCCTTGGATTTGTACATTTTGGAGAAATTAGCGCGATGTAGGCTTAATAGTGAAGTGGAGGAAAATTTGTTCACCATCAATGGGGATACAAAAACATATTAGGAGAATGTAAACTCAGTTTGATGGGGCCTGAAGATTCTGATGTATAAACCATTCTATAAGAATGTAGCCCAAACGACCATGAGTCCATGATGGTTCTGGAAAGCAATTCTTGGGTTGTGATAATGTGATGGGATGTATTACAAGAGAGGTAGCAATGGTGGAAGAGATTGAACCCTGTTATTTAATTATGGAGGTATTCAGGTCTTTGCTTCCTTGTCATATGATGTATGGAATTGCGGGTGGACTATGATCACGAAAAAAATTAGTTTTAGCTCAAACTTTGATAGAAATAGGACGAAGATACCCCTTTTGTTTGTTGAAATTGACCAAAACAGAATAATAGTTGTTAAACACTGTAATTGACTGACAAAATGTAAAAGCTAACGTAGAATAATAGAATCCACTGTATCCCACGTTGTCTGAATAAAAGGCTTGCTATGACTTCATATACCTGTATTGGGCCCTATATCTATAAGCTTAGGATTTTAGGTTGAAAACTTAACATAGCATCAGAACATTGATTATCTAAGTGATAAGGCCCATATACGAGCCTGCACGCAAGGGGAAGTGTAGAAGAATAGAATCCATCATATCCCACATTATCTAAATAAAAAACTTGTTATAACTTCATATACTTGTATTGGGTCATCCACCTACAAATTTAGGCTTTAGGTTGGAAACTTAATAGCTATGCATCCTCTTACTGTGGAGAACCTTGGTGCATGGATAGAGGTTCATCCAAGGGGGTTGTCTTCCTTTTTGGATGAAGATAACTTGTTTAGTTTGTAATGCTCTTTCATTCTAATAAACTTGATCTTTTTTTCCATGCATTACGACCAAAACACAATAAGAAGAAAAAAAAAAAACCTAAAAACTAAAATTACTTAGTCTAAATACTCTTTCTTAATTAGTAGTTAAAAGAGATTAAGGCTATGTTTGGCCCCCAACTCTGAAAACTGTTTTCTGTTTTCAGAATTCTGAAAACTAGAAAACAAGTTAGAAAACATGTTTGGCTAGACTGTTTTCTAAAAACAAAAACTGAAAAAGAGAGAACAAAAACTGGTTTTAGGCTCAAATTCAAAAACAAAAAAAAAGTTGTTTCAGCAGAACAGTTTTTTGTTCTCTAAAAACCACGGGCTCTCTCGTACTCCTCCAAATCTCAGTTTTTTGTTCTCCCAAGCTTCTTTCGTCCAAATCTCCAAATCTCAAATTGCTCCCAAACACAAAGAGCAGCACAGAGATATCCATCTTCTAGCGATTTCCGGCGGCTGTCTCCGATTTCTGGCGGCTATCATTGGTTTCTGGCGAGGTAATCCGATAATAACCACTGATTTGGCATATTTGAGATTCATTCTACTTTTTTTAGGTTGCTATTCCTTGATCTATGTGTTGAGATTGTAGATCTGAATATATATTATCAGATCTACAGTATATTGATTATCACTACTGGTATTTGTTTATCTTCTTTATCAGTGATGTTCCTCTTCTAGATTGTTTTGATTCTCTTCTATGGAAATGAGACCTTAACACTACAAAAACACCTTCCAAGTGTTAGATAAATAGTCTCAAAAACACCTTTTGGAGATTCCATTGGATGGGGTTTGTTTTTTCTAGCAAAATGGTTATGGGGTTTGGTTTGTGTTGTCTATAGAAGCATGAGACCATGATTTAGGCTGGTTCTGGCCTCTGGGACAATTATGATAGCCTAAATGTTTTATATATAGACTGGGATATGTGCATATTGGTATCCTGGACAACTATCTATGGGCTAGTCAAGTGAGTTTTGGGTTCATGGTTAATGTTAAGTAAGATCCATATATATATTTCTTTTTTTTTTCTTTTTTTTTTAACTGAAATTCCATTTAATTTAATTTATTTCAAAGTTTAAGTAGTGGAAGAATAATTCGAAGGAATGAGACGATGTAATAATATGGATTGAATTTTCCTTTCCATATTTTGGTGACAAGTCTTTAAGGTTCATAATTATTATGAGAAAGATTGTTTATTCCATAACCTGATAAAAAAAAAATAGAAAACAAATATGGTGTATCTGTGTTATGGTTTAAAGGGTCTTAGATCACATATTGATCGACGCATCAGTGGGACTGTATCTTTAAGTCAGTTGGGGCAACTCAGATGCTCAATACCACTAGGCTAGAGGGCTTGTGGTCCAAACACACGCATTATTCAGTTTTTGTTTAGTTGTTTTGGTTCAGCTGTTGCATATCAAACTAGCATAAATATCTAAGTATATATAAATGGACAGCAGTTACTGATGAACAAGAGCGTACACTTTAAACTAAAAAGACGACTAAATTTTCTTTGCATCTTGGTCCAAAGCACCAGTGCTTGCATTTGGATCTTGCCATGACGACTAAATATATGATGGTTTTAGCATTTAACTCTTTGTAACTTCTTTCTTAAAATGAGATTTTATGTATATGTCCATAAGCTTATAGCCTCCTCTCGGTTCAAATTTTGGTCCAGATTTTTTTTTAGATGGCTTCTGAAATGACTGACAAAGAGGAAGCCAGTATGTGGCCAATGCGGGTGGGAGAAATCGACAACCAGGCTCTGAAATCCGAGATCGATGCGCCAAAAAGAAGGCAAGATCGAATCAGATGGATGACTGTTTTCTTGCTTGGATTGAGGCTTCAAAGGCAAAGGCTGAAACTGAACGTGCAAAGACGGAGAAGATTTTGGCAAATGAAAGGAGACAAGATATGTCAAATGAACGCTGCTTTGGTGTTTTAAAGGCATGATTTCATATTCTTAAACTCGTGCCAAAGTATCCATGCCATTAGTTCGACAACGCCTTATTGTGATTGCTTGTTGTGCAATCCATAATTTTATTCGCCAGAGGACTCAAACAGATAATGGTTAATTAGATGTAATTTATTATTTATGGATAATATTATTAGCAGAAAGAGACATTTTGATTATGTATGCAGTACGCTTATTGGTGGTATAGACACTTTATTCTCATTTATGTAGTGGACTATGCATGCACTTTATTTCATCTAATGTTCATATTTTGATTGATTGCACAATTTAAATTACCAATTATTTGGATATGGAAATTGTTAGAGCAAGAAAAAAATGCAAATTATGTGCCAATGTTATGACTTGGCCAACCTATAGTGATACATTAAATAATAATAATAATAATAATAATAATGAAGAATAAGAAGAAGAAGAAGAGAAGAGAAAAGAAAATTGAAAATGAAAAACAATTTTACACCAAACAAGTTTTCATTATTTTGTGTTTTTGAAATCTGTTTTCAATTTTATATGTGCCAAGCGAGTTTTTGTTTTTAGAAAACCAAAAACAGTTTTATGTTCTCATTCTTGAAAACAGAAAACAGAAAACTGTTTTCAGAGTTGGGGGCCAAACATAGCCTAAATATGTGAAGAATGGACATGGCAAGAATATAATGACAACACTGCTGTTCTTGTGTTAGTATTTAATTATTTAGACTGAAACTAGAGTAAATCATGGTCTTGAATCTTGATACAAGGATCGGAGTACATGTTAACCAATTATGCAAATACAATAGATAAGGAAACAAATTAATATTGGAAAGAATATAAAGAAATTAATGAATAGCAGGGGTGTTGCTTCAAGATTTCGTGTAAAGCTAGAGAAAACCAAACCCATGTTTTTTTTTTTTTTTTTTTGCCAAGCAAAATTTGTACATAGTAGGTTAGTAGGGAAGGGGAGTAACAAATGGGCCAATTTTCATCCATGAGGAATAAAATCCAGAATCTCATTTCATAAAGAGAGAGACATAAACAACTAAGCCAAATCTTATGTTCAATCCATGGTTGAAGCATAGTATATGGTGCAATTAATCAGCTTCACATGATATTTAATTAATTGTGACTCTTCTACTAGTTGGACAAGATTAGATTTGGAGTGGCCTGGATAGCCAAATTAAGTTGGAAATAAACTTGTTTTGAAAAAGTAGGGTTGTTTGGAGGAAAAAAAAATGGTCAAATTTTTTCAAGAATTTATGACAAATAATTTAGGAAGTTGGCTATAATAAAAATATTTCATTAGTTTTCCTCTTTAGAGAAGTTGAACTTGGCCACAAATTTGGGATTTGGAAATCTAAAGCTAATAGAAACACAATTCAAAAAATATTATATACCAAAATTAAGCAAAAATTGACATCTCAAACCACTACGAATTCAAGCAAAAACAAAATAAAATAGATTCCCAAGGTGTTGTTTGGCAAACTTAAAAATCTGGTTAGCCGAGGATAAGCCTATCCGATTTTTATTCAATATTGTTTGGTAAATGTTTTTCTTCTGTAAATCAGTTTAGTCCTGTCCAAAAACTAAGGCATAAACACAGTTTTTTTTTTTTCAAACCAAATATAAACTGATTTACATAAAAACCATGTAATAGAAAAAAATCAGAACCGGATAAACGCAGTTTTCAAAATTCTCAATCATACCCCAAAAATAGGCCTACATTTGGTGCAGAAGCTATCCCTGTATCAATAGCTAATAGATTACAGGACAGGTTGAATGCAAAACCTGTACCCAATGCCTATGATAGCTAATAGAACTCACAACCTGTCTTGTGTCGTGTTGTTAGCCAAGGACATTCATGCCTAGCCTATTCCTTGATTTTTACAAGAATAAGTGTATATATATAAATGATCCGGTCTCCATGTGCTTAATTATACAAGCTTATCATGAAGCTAGTAGATAATTATGATATATATATTTTGAAAAAATGACCGTTGGATTAGATACTATACTTATGTATACCATGCATTCCAAAAATTACAGTGATCCAATATTGGTTACTTAGAAATATCACTGAGAAAAACTGTGACAATTTTCAACGGTCATGATTTCTGGTCTATTTTTTAAGATGTTTACACTGGATCATCGTGATTTTTGATATGCATGACATCCATAAGTAGAATATCTAATCGAAAGATCAATTTTTCAAATATATATTCTACAATTATCTATTAATTTCATACTTACATAAGATATACAAGTATATGATGACTAAATAGGGACTGTTGTATATATACTTAATTTGGAATATATCTCTGTTTACGCTTAAATTTTGCATGCCAATGAATTGAAGCCACGTGTATTAAAATAAAAGCAGATTATATAATTATTTGTATTGTCTTGAAGAGGCAAAACAGTTATTTAAGCAGTTATGTACTTTGCCTTGAAGTGGCGAAGCAGTAATCCAATCTAGCGGTTATTTATCTCTGAAAATCAAAAGGATTTTTGAAATTTGAACATTATAACTGCTAATAACCGCTTAAAATTAATTTTGATGAAAATGGGCGAATTATTTGATAGTTTTATTGCCCGATAGAATTAGAAATTCAAAATTTTAAATTAATAACTGCTAAGTAACTGTTTAGCAGTTATTCATTGCTTAAAGCAGTTATATGAAGACTTTCTTTTATTGGATCATCATAAAGATTCAAATATATGGATTTGGAGACAAAATCTGAAGGCAGTTAAGACTTCAACTAGGACACGTGTCACCACATGCAGTATCTAATGAAGGATTGAAAGCAGTTACCCGCAAAGTCTATAAATAGAGGAAGAGACCTTATTGCAAAAGGTTTCTCAACCACACCAACCACACTCAACATGTGTCTTTATCTTTATATTTCCTTTACTCAATTTCCAATTTATAATTTCTTTTACTCAGTTTCTAATTTGAAATTTCATTTACTAAGTTTAGGTAACTTAGTTCAAGCAACTTAGTCTTTAGGATACCTTTTTCTGAACCATCCCTAGCATCGAAGAGCTTTAACAGAAGTTGTATGATTGCTGTACCAGAAATGGAGGTAATAATATGATTTTGTGGTTTCTTCGATTTATTCTATTTTCTGTTTTTACTTTGTTTTCAGTTTGATTCATTAATATGCCTAAGTTATTAAAGTCCTCTTCGTTGAGGCAAATTTGAACCGTTACATAATTGCCTGATGAGAAATCAGTTTGGCTTTTTTCGAGCCAATCATCTTGAAAAGTGGTAATATTAACTTTTCTGGCACGCCCCCCCCTTTCAACTCAAAATAACAAGCGTACGGCTGCCATTTGTAGAGATTTTCCTAGAGCGAACAGTCTCCTTTTTAAAATCCACCTTGCCTATGCCTCATCACTCTCTGTTTTTTCTTTACTGTCACATAAACATGTGTATACTTTGCCAACATGTCTCCATTTTAAAATCCAAAAAACAAATAATAATAATAATAATAATAATAATAATAAAGATAGATGTCTCTTCAATAAATGAGCATGCGTGGATGTTAACCAATTGAAAGGAGTATCTATTATATATACAGACTGACTTTTATTATCACAGATCTTAAGTTGCTTCCCAATATCTTAATTTCTAGTAATAACATTAAGGAAATAATTAAATATTTGAATTTGTTAATACTATGCAATTTGCTAGCAAGAAAGTTATGCGGAAAAGTGAAATTGAGAAAGTAAAAGAAAAGCAACTTGATGGAGCTTGCTTTTCCTGAAAAAGTGTTTGGTTTATAAGAAAACTGCTGGAAAATATAACCCTAAACTTTTCTGCGATGATTTTAATTTCTTTTTAAAAATGCATATGGATTTTTGAAAGTGTACTTTCCTATAGAAAGAGTTAGTACTGGTGAGGTCCATATAACTTTTCAACTTTTTCATATCACAACCAAGCACAAAAAAAATTAAAACTCACCTGAGGGTGGGTCAATTTTTTTTGTTTTTTTTTTTTTGGGGCTATGTTAATGGGGGAGATGGGGACGTATGAATGATGAAAGTTTAGTACTGGAAAGGAGTCAAAAGCAGAAGGCTTTGCACGTTTGTAGCTCTGTCGTGCTGCATATTGTCTTGACTCTTAAAGCAACCCTTGCCAAAAGCCCAAAAGCAGCGCAGCAGTACTGCAGACTGCAATGTGTAGAGTGATGGTTACATAGGTTAGCTACAGAGCACCCCATCCTGTCGGCAGGCCACACTGAACACATGGAGAGAGTGAAAAAATGTGAGTGTGTGCTACTACATCAAATTTAAGATTTTGCTTTTTTTTGAAAAAAAAAAAAAAGAAAAAAAGAAAAAAAAGGAGAAATAATAGGTTTGCTCTCTCAACTTGCATCCATTTTACACATTGCACTCTTATAATTTATTTTCAAACACAATGGCTCTCTATAGTTTTGATTTGTAATACTTTTTTATCCTTATGTCAGTTAATGAATTGATGAAATGTATATAATATTTACGCGCGTACACTAAATTGGATGTTATTTGTTGAAATCTTTTTTCATGGGATGTTTGCAACATGAATTTATTATAAATTTTTCCTCGCATTGAGAAAAAATTTTCGCAAAAATAATGTATAAAAAAAAATGAAAATTTATAGAATGGGAGAGATCGAATGATCTCGGGATGTCCAAAAAATTTGTTTCACTAAAAAATAAGTATGCTCAGATTTTTTTTATCAAAGAATCAAATTAATTACTGATCGATAAAAGAGTGAAATGTGTCACAAATCAAAACTATTGGAGTCAATGTATTTAAAATAAATTATGATCGAGATTGCAATGTGCAAAATGAGTGTATATATATAAGTTGAGGGGATAAAATTATAATTTTCTTATACTTAAAAGTCATATAATTTAGAGGTGCATAGCTTATTTGTTTGTGACTCTTGGGTTAATGTCTTTTTGTATTGGATCAGTTACACTTATATCCCCTCTAGTTTTTGATAAGTACAAAAACACCTCCTTTAGTTTTGACAATTACATACATCCCCTACTTTTAAAAATAAACTACACTAACACCCTCTCAACAAAATAGACTTTAATCCCCGTTTATTTTTCTATTGATGTCATGTTATTTTAAAAAAACAAAAAAAAAAATACCAAAAGTACCATTTAAATATAAGACAGTTAATCTACATTTGACTTTAGGGGTATCCTAGTAATTTTAAATACACATTTAACGTCGTTGAGGTTCTATCACTGTTAGCCCACCTCCACCGAGAATTGCAGAATAGATATTTTGAAAACAACAATTATATTTGTCCTCCCTTTTCGTCCTCCCTCATGTATTTAACTAACTTGGAACAAATATTTTAAAAACCGACCGTTGGATTTGATGTTCCATTTATACGTATCAAAAATACAAAAAATTACATTGATCCAACGGTTGGTTTTTCAAAAAATAGATTGTGATAGTTTTTCATTATTTTTTACAATTTTTTTCAAAATTGCAAAAACGAATCATTGGATCAATGTGATTTTTTGCATTTACAATAAGTATAATTGGAACATCAAATCCAATGGTTGATTTCTCGAAATACACATTCTAAGTTGATTAGATGCATGAGAGAGGACAAAAAAAGAAAAAAAAAAAAAGAGGATGAATAGAATTTTCCTTTTGAAAAAACCAACCGTTGGATTAGATCCTCCTTCTACATGTCATGCATGTCAAAAATTACAGTAATC
>JAESVK010000622.1:4802459-4830464 GCA_017140935.1 Hamamelis virginiana
TTGACATACATGATATGCATATATAAGAAGGAGTATTTTATACAATGCTATGACGTCCTTATAAGATTGGAACAATTTTTAACTTTTATATTGTGTGCTTGAATATATTTCGTTAGTAATAGATAGAATTTAGACTTGGACATGTATTTAGATTAATTTGAACCTCAAAAGAGTAACCTCCACCAAATTAATTAAATGGTACGTAGGAACTCACATCAGACATCAGACATCAGACAATGTCTCGTAGAAGATACATAATAGAGGTATAGACCAGAAAAAGGAGATAATGACAGTCTAGAAAGAGAAAGCCATGTTGCAACAATGGACAACCATATCACTATCATGGATTGTAAATCTGCCTCCTTCACGTGAAAAGTTGGTCTATAAAGGATTTTGGTACGATGGACTGAACAAATTAAATTAGGCTAAAATGTGGACCAAAATAATTTGGCCATAACATTGAAAATCCAATCATTTGTATCCTGGAAATTATGGGAAGTATTCAGGTCTGTGCTTCCTAGCTTGTTATTGAATGTATGCACTTGTGAGTGGACTATGATCGCAAGGAAATAGGAATAGGCCTAAGATACCCCTTGTTTGTAAGGAGGAAAGAAAAAAAGAATAGTTCCTCTAAGAGGTTTTCTTCCTTTTTGGATGAAGAGAAACTTGTTTAGTTTGTAATGCTCTTTCATTTGAATAAACTCGATCTCTTGTCATGCATTCTGACCAAAACACAATAAGGAAAAAAAAAATACTTAGACTAAATACTCTTTCTTAGTAGTTAAATTAAAAGATATCAAATATGAATATGAACTTTGTCTCAGTGATTCATGTCTCTCCCTCTATGGGATGAGGTCCCAGTTTCCATTCCTCATAAATGAAGTTCTTGGTCCATTTGTTGCTTCCCTCCCCATTAACAACTAACTATTAACTCTACTGATGCATATCCTCTAGTAAAAAAAAAAAAAAAAATCAAATATGAAATATAAAATGTGAAGAATTGATGTGGCCGGCAAGAATGTTGGTATTTAATTATTTATACTGTTAATTACAAGAGTAAATCATGGACTTGAATATTCTTGATACAAAGAGTAAATCATGGACCTCATTATGTTGACCAATTATGCATGTAATTAAATACAGTAGATAATTAAGGAAACAAATTAATGTTGGAAAGAATATATAAAGAGTGATGAATAAGGAAAGAGAATATGAGTGAGAGTCAACAGCCTTGAATCCAAAAAAAAAAAAAAAAAACAAATGTGATATGTCATGGATAGCAAGCAGGATACCAACTGAACAAGTGAATAAGTGATTCCATGTAGTGGTGGAATTCTCAGTCTTATTAGTGAAATCAAATTCTTTGGATGGTTGAAAACTGGCAGCAATATATATGCCTTGACAAAAAAAAAAAAAAAAAAGAAGAAAATATTAAATTTTTAAATCAAATGATTTATTGAAATTTTTGTATTTATGTAAAAATTTATTTTTTAATTTTTTTAATTTATTTTTAAACAACTATAAAAAAAATTTTTTTTTTTTTTTTTTTTTTTTGGGGGTAGTGTTTTTATTTGATTTGATGTGGCAAGATTTCATGTAAAATTAACTAGAGCAAACCAAATCCATGGTGTTTTTTTTTTTTTTTTTTTTTTTTCTAAATAATGTACATCAGACATGAACCTCTCAACCGAATCTCATGTTCAACCCATAATTGATGCATCTTGTGCATGGTGCATGTGATTTTAATGTACAAACTCGAGTGGCTGACATTTAATCAACTTCACATGATATTTAATTAATTAGCTGTAACTCTACTACTAGTTTGAAAATTTTAGATTTGGAGTGGGTGGCCAAATTAAGTTGGAAATAAACTTGTGTGGAAAAAGTATGGTTGTTTGGAGGAAAAGAAAATGGTCGCATTTTTTTTTTTTTAGAATGCATGGCAAATAATTTAGGAATTTGGCTATAATTAATAAAAATATTCATTATTTTTCCTATTTAGAGAAGTTGAACTTGGCCACAAATTTGGATTAAAAATTTTGGAAATTTAAAGCTAATAGAAGCACAATTCAAAAAATATTATATACCAAAATTAAACAAAAATCTGACATCCCAAACCAGCACGACTTCAAGCAAAAACAAAATAAAATAGATTCCCAAAAAAAGGCCTACATTTGGTGCAGAAGCTATACCCTATTAAGTGGTGGAACCAAAGGGAAGGGAAGGGGGGCCATGGCCCCCCTCCCGTCTTTTTGAAAATTAACTATACATAGGTATGCTATTATACGTTATACCTTACATAAAGTTACATAATGTGTCTTCAATAGGGCCAAATGTAATGCATATTTTGAAAAATTGACCGTTAGATTAGATGATCTACTTGTCAATTTCATGTTTGCCAAAAATCACAATGATCCAACGGTTGGTTTCTGACAAATGTCACTATGAAAAATTATTACATTTAATTTGTTCATCAAAATATCATCATTTTTTCTAAGTAAGCTTTTCATAAATCGACCGTTGGATCACTATGATTTTTTTTGTGAACATGAAATTGATAAGCAGTTTATCCAACCTAATGGCCAGTTTTTCAAAATATGCTCTACATTTTGCCCTATTGAGGTCACCACTTTGCGTAATGTACACCAAACTTTAACAAACTCTTATGGACTATACTGAATTTGAATAGAAAGACTATTTAACCTTTCAAATCCATGGGTTGAATAGTGTTATCAACAAATAAAGTTGCATGAATTTTTATGGTATTGCGATTTTGGCACTAAAATTTGTAAACTAACAACTTTATATATATTATAAAAATGGCTATTTTATGTCATTTTCATATTATAAAATAATACTCTTACATTGAAATTTTGGCCCCCCTTGAGAAAAAATCTTGGTTCCGCCCCTGACCCTATATATGATAGCTAATAGAACTCACAACCTAACACGTGTCTTTATTTTTATTCTTTATTTTTTTTTTGGTAGAAAGATGGAAATGCATTAACAACTACAAATCACTAGAAAGTCTGGGGGTTAGAAATCCCGATAAAGTCAGCAAGCAACGAAAACAACTAGGGGGAGCAGAAAAAATGCTTAAAAAGAACATCAAGAGAGGTACTGAGCCATCCTTATTTAATTTGTACCAGCCCTCAAGTGGAGGTGTCCAGGAGATAGGTTTAGTGATTTTGGAGAGTCTGGTTCGGTTAGGTCCAGTTAGGAAGAAATATTCAGTAGCCCTATTAATGTTGTTTTGGACCACCAGACTACTTGGACATTGATTACACTCAAATACCTTTGTATTCCTATCTAACCATATTTCGTCACAACGGAACCCCATGGTATATGGAATCTATATCATATTTAGCATTTTGAGTGAGCCAGTTAAGTTTAATTAGGTTATCGGATTCAAAAAAAATTCTAGGGAGCGAGAAGTGCTGCCAAATATCTTTTGCATGGGAACATCCCGTTAAAACATGCAACACATTTTCCTCATATTTGTGGCAACATGGGCATGAAGGATTGGACCTAATGAACCACTTTGTAGAAAGACCTCAAACACTTTTCAAAAAGGCCTCAAAACAACAGTTAAAAATTAAAAAAGCGGGAGAAAGTAGGGGAAACACCCAAAGCCAATCTTCATTAATTTTGGATCAATACAGGGAACAAATATTATTAGTAGAACGTGAGAAAAAAGAAGACCGAGTAAAGTTGCTAGTGTACCAACAAGAATATATTGCTTCAAGTTGAGAAAAAAAAATGTACGCCTACAAAAAATACATGAAGATGAACTAACAATGAAGATGGATACTTCTAGCATGGATCCCAGAATGGCAGCATTTTATAATAAATTGAAGATGGATATTGTTAGAAGAAGTATGGAATAGCAGCAATTATTTTTTTTAGCATTTCAAATCCTTTAAAATGTTTAATGTGATATTCTTTTCTAAGACTTAAGTGTTATTTAATATAGCATTATTTTACTCTATGTACATATTCCATTTTTAAGAGGAGACAACATACAGATTTAGCACACCAAAAACGTGTTATATTTTTCTTAATGAAAATACAAATAAAACATGGGAAGCACAACAACACAACAAACTGAAGTACCACAACGAAATGTTGGGATAAAAAAAAATAAAAGAAAAATAAAAAGAACCTGATAAAAGCATGCTGAAAGTAAACATATATAAAAGAAAAAATAAATAAATAAAAGAGACACAATTTCCTACTGTGCTACCTGCCATTTCCATAAGTGTTCAACTAAATCTTCCTGGGGTTGATTATGAGCTTGGGCGCGCGTCTCTAATGCGATGATGTGTTTCAATGAAATTTACTAGTTCCAGTGTATGCCTATGTGACACTGATACAGACTCGCTAGGAAAATCATAATTTGTGTCAGTGTTAGTGGTATCTTTCTCATCCTCAATAATCATATTATGCATTATTATGCACACTGTCATGATATCGTGAAGTTTCTTCATCCCAAAAAGTGGCAGGCCCACGAATGATTTGAAAACGTGCTTGGAGCACCCCGAAAGTTCGCTCCACATGTTTCCTTGTAACCTCATGCATGAGAATCTATAAAAAAACTACTTCATGTATCCATGTGAACATAAGATTGATTTTACAAACAATGACCATTTAGGATATATACCATTAGCTAAGTAACACCCCTTTGTATAATCGTGCCCATTAATTGTATAGTTGACGAGAGGAAAACGTCCTTCAGCGAGTTTACCAAAAATAGGAGACTGATCTAGCACATTAATATCATTAAGTGATCCAAGCATCCCAAAAAAAGCATGTCATATCCAAAGATTTTTAGAAGCTACGGCTACTAAAATAATAGTTGGTTCGTGGATGTGACCAGTACATGTACATCTCTTACCACGTAATTGAACAGTTCTTCCATTTCCAATGCATGCAGTCAATACTTCCCAACATTCCAAGAAAGTCACGTTGTTCGTCAACAGCTAGCAATCGAGCAATGTCATCACTATTTAGTGACCTTAAGTACTGGTCACCATACACTGCAACCATTATTTTAACAAACATTCTCAAACTTTCAATGGCGGTGCTTTCTCTAATCCATACGTAATCATCAACAGTTTGAAATTTTGAATTTTGGTGGTTGAAATTCTGAATTTTGAAATTAAATTTTAGTGGACAAGATTTGAAATTTTGAATTTCATATTTCACAACAAACTGAATTTTGAATTGGCATATGGAAATTATATTTTGAATTTAGAATTTTGGCAAATGAAAGCTTTTTTTTTTTTTTTTTTTTTTTAATTCTAAATTTTCCTTACTTCAATTTAATTTATGAATATTAAAATCTTGTCGTTAAAATAAAATTATCGGTAAAATATGACCAGTACTATATGGGTGTTTTGGAGAGGCAAAACACTATTTGGGTGTTTTGGAGAGGCAAAATGCCTCTTGATGGTTAGAGTTGCTCTTATACCTGTTCCGTTTGAGCTTGATTTCTAACATTCCAATAGGCAAAATGCCTAACATGAGCGTTTGCATGCAAAGGTTGGAGTTGCTTTTAGACTTAAAAACAAATTAATATTCTTAAGTAATTTTAATTCAATTTTGTAGTTTAGCGAGTTTGTATGTATTGATTTAATATCAATTTACATCGATCTCTCAAGCTTTTTTAATGACAAATTTTTAATAACTTTAAATACTTCATCTTAATTACATCGTTCACGTTATATCTTATTCTTTAAAAATATTTTTTTAATCGTAAAAATTTACACATGCAATGGATGTGGTTCATTTCTAGTGCTTATATAAGTTTATGTAAGTTGAAGCTAGTAGATAATCATGGGATACATGTTTCGAAAAATTAACAATTGGATTAAATGATATACTTATGTACGCCATGCATGCCAAAAATCACAGTTATCCAACCGTCAGTTTTTCAAAAATGTCAGTGAGAGAAAAAAAACTATAACAGTTCTAAGCTAACAAAGTAAAAAAAATTAAAATTAAAATTAAAATGCACGCCCGGTGGGACTTGAACCCACAATCTTCTGATTAGAAGTCAGACGCCTTAATCCATTAGGCCACGGGCGCTTTTTGCTGACGTAATGTAATAATCCGTAGTATAATATTATTACAATATTAATTTTACCATATCATGAAATTAACAAAAATAGCAAAAACTTAAGGATTAATTGGACCTAAAAATTTATTTAAAAATTATAAAATAACTTCTCAATAAAGTTTCAATCAAGCTTGAACTCAGAGATCTTAAGTAGAAACATAAATGATAAAAAATAAAAATAAAAAAGTAAATTTTTCTTAGAAAATGACATTCGACCTTTTTTTTTTTTTTTAAGAAAAAAATTGTCTTTAACTTCTTAATAAACTTATCAATTTGGATTTTATGTAAAATTTGAATAATTAATTGAGCATAAAGTTATGATTGTTCTAAGATAAGATAGTTATTTATCCTTTAATGGCTTATTTCAATCCCACAGCTTTCAAAACCAGTGTTATTAAACCCGGACCGGACCGACCGGTTCAACCGGTTGGACCGGGAACCGGTCCCCTATCCGGCTGGTTCAATTCTCAAAAACCCATTTTTCAAATAAACCGTTCAACTCGATGGGTCAACCGGTTCAACCGGTTAAAAAACTGGTCAACCCGATTTTTTTTTTTTTTTTAAATAATTTTTTTAATTTTTTTTAAGGTGCTAAAATGACTAAAATAGTCCCAATATTTGTAATGACTGCACATAAATTCAAATATATGAATTGATTGTACAAATATTTAAAAAAAAAATTATATTTTGAATCATTTATAGTTTTTATTCTAATAAATAATTAAATAAATAAATAAATAATATATTTATGACATCACGGTTCAACCCGGCGGTTCAACCGGTTGAACCAGTTGACCCTTAACCTGGCAACTTTTCCAGTTTGATGAACGGTCCGATTTTTAAAACAATGTTCAAAACTGACCATTGACATGTTTTAGTTCACACGAAAATGTTGCCATGTGAAGATGAAGTCGGGATTTAAATCCACCAACTTATGGATCTTACTAAATACACTCTATTTATTTTTTAGTTTTTACTTGAATGAGTCTTGTCATTTGATTTTTCTATAGGTTTTTGTTAGTATATTCTTAAATACAAATACAACTATTTTTATTGAGAACAACATTTGTAGTCACAGTATCAAAACCCACAAATGTTAATAAATGGCGCGCTAGCATATCCATTTAGAAGTTGCACATATCCCCAAATTTTCAATGTTAAAGCATTTCTATTAGATTCCAAGTAAATAGAAGTGCATCAATAGCCATTTGTTAACATTGAAAATTTGGGGAGGATGTCATGCTTGCTATACAGTTCCAATCTAGTAAGCATATGCTTATTATATAAGTTATATCAGCATGAGCTCATAAATAATTATGGGATACATATTTTGAAAAATTGATCGTTGGATTAAATATTCTTATGGATGTCATGCATGCCAAAAATCATGGTTATATAATGTCAAAATCTAAAAATTGAACTATGAGAAACTGTGACCGCTGAAAACTATCACAGTTTTTCTCGGTGAAATTTCCAATAAACCAACTGTTTGATCAATGTGATTTTTGGTAGACGTGACATGCATAAGTAAAGTATCTAATCCATTTATTAGTTTTTCAAAATATGTATCTCATATTTATATATTAGCTTCATACTTACATAAGATATGAAATTATAATTTAAAAAAATTAAAATATGTTGAAAAAATTTATGAAAGTACTTCACCAATATGCTTTTATTACATAAAATTGGGACATGGCTCTCTCACTCCACGTAAAATAAACGTACCACGCCATATGAGAGAGCTAGAAGCTGCATGAGATGGTCAAACAATTATTCTCCTTCACTGCAAGACTCATCAATATATATGATAGTATATATATGTTTAATAGCCAAACAACCTTACAACTTTCTTTCATGATTGCACCATTCTTTGATAGGGAAAACTCTAATTAAGATTCCTTAAAGATAAGTATTGAGATGACAAAGTCCAATTATAAACCTTGGAGGATAGCACATGGAGAAAAGTCCAGCAAATAAGCATTAATATTACACTAGCCCTAGCTCTAGATTTCAGTATACATTGAAAAGAGGTACTACTATATCATATATAACAAAAGTTCCCTCCATTTAATCCCACACACTAAGGGTAAGGAAAAGGGTCTGTCATATCATGATAGTGCCCCCTGAAAATTTGGTCACCCAACAATTCACATTCCAAGAAAAAATGGCACGCACCAAGGACCCCATGCATGTGAAAAAAACCAAAGGTTACGACATTTATGTATGGACTGTTTACTGTGTACATGAGCCAGCTGACTAGTGGGTCAGCTCTTGTACCTTTCTAAATATTGAGTTGAAGATGCTGTCCAAGAAAAGAGCTTGACACCAACGTAACACGAGTGGTGATTAATAATTGGGTCTTTGGTAATATGACAGTGGACAGATAGTACTGTCGAAGTTGACCCTCAAATAATGTGTCTATATAAATCCTTGTTTTTGGTTACTCATTAATATATGAATTTATTGGTGCAGTGACCATGGGAGACTTCAAGCATCTGGTGGTGGTCAAGTTCAAGGAAGGAGTGGTGGTGGAGGAGATTTTGAAAGGGATGGAGAAGCTGGTCTCAGATATTGATACTGTCAAGTCCTTTGAATGGTAAGTTCTATTTTAATATCTAATATTTCTTCCTTTTGCCTAGGAGTCAATAGAAATTAGCATTTAAAACTAGTTGCTTTGGAGTCTGGATTTGCTCCTAATGAGCACAAATATATGGGCTTCCTAATGTGTAATCCAACGATTGAAATAAGCTTATAGGACAATCCAACGGCTGTAATCAAAACACAAATACCAGAGTTGTGATACTATAAATATATATATGCAGATATATGTGAATTTGTGTTGGATTGCCTTAAAAGTTGATTTCAATCGTTAGATTACACATGAAGAGATCCTAATATTTCTGCTCATTAGGAGCAAATCCCGGCTCATTTCTTTGTTACTTCCATTGTGATGAGTGGCATTTTTTTTTTTTTTTTAAATTAGGGGACAGGACTTGGAGAGCATGGAGATGCTTAGACAAGGCTTCACCCATGCCTTCTTGATGACATTCAGCAACAAGGAAGATTTCACAACATTTCAAACACATCCTAGTCATGTTGAATTTTCTACGACGTTTTCAGCTGCAATTGAGAAAATTGTGCTGCTGGATTTCCCTGGTGTTCTTGTCAAGACACCTGCAGCATGATCGATGGAGATCGAAATGACTTTGGCCTATAAGAAGCTTGCAAGATAGCAGTATTTATATATCTGCATCTTTGTGTTCTATGTGTGCATCTGTATGTGTTTGTTAGCTTATTATGGTTTGAGTACTTGGTACTTATAATTATTTTGTTATGTGGGTAATTGGATACATTTCCATATATGCAATTTCAGCTCGTATTGAAATGTATTTTAAGGATTTTCAGCTTGTTGATGAACAGGCTCTTGTAAATTAGATTGTGGATTTTGGTATAAGCTGAAATCCATCTTGCTATGGGTTTTGCTATTTTGGACTATATATATATTGCTTCTCTCACATCATATTTGGTTGGAACAATGTGAATTTTATCTCATGTAAGAGAAAAGCAGTATACCACCAGCAAAGAAGATACTAGTATTTTTGTCAAATATAGTAGCACAAATCAGTGAGCTCGAAAAGCGTCAAAAATACTTTTTGACTTTGTTGCTTAACCTTATCGCTAATTAGATCTTTATTACAAGAACAGTTTATTAGCCTTAATGATGGAGGTCCCATGTCAATAATCTTGTCTGCCACTAGACTTCTTTCCAAAATCCAAAATGACAAGAAGAGATCCAAGAAGTTTGAAATTTGCATCTGTAGATTAGATTTTGAGAGAGAGAGAGAGAGAGAGAGAATTTATTCAAGAAAAGAGAGAAAAATATGATTACTCTTTGATCAAAAAGGAGAATTGCAGAGAATTTAGAGGTCCACATGCACATGACAAATTGGAAAAAAGTAATCTTACCAAAATTAAAATAAAAAGAGAGAAAAAAGTAAATAATGAAGATAGAAAAGTAAAAGTTGTTTCATTTGGGTCCCTAGGAGTAGGGGCGGAGGCACTCAAAAAGATTGAGAAACAAGCTAGATGCAGAAAGAAATATTCATTAATAGATTAAAAGTAGATTCTTTGTTTTAATTTCAATCTTCATCTCTTTCATTTCCTCTTCTCATAAAAAACACAACCCCTCTAGTTTTCTTCTCCTTTTGGAAGATCAAACAAAATATAGAAGTTACAAACAAAATGCAAACATTCAAGAAACTTCCTCTATACCTTCTACTTCTCACACTAAACTTCATCTCCCATGCTTCCATAGCCCAACAAACTCCAACAAGCTATTGTGGCAAATTCAGAATTCAAACACCTTTCTTGGTTCAAAATTCAATTGAATCATCCCCATTAAACCACATGATTCTCTGCAAATCTCAAAAGCCATTTTTTAGAACCTCACTTGGTCTTTTCCCAATCTCCTTCATTGATTACACAAGTAAAATACTAACCATTTCTCATCCTTATTGTTCTTCTTCACTCCACTTTGTCTCTCCTTCACTACTCTCAGCTGGTTTTCCTTCTCCTCCACAAACCAACTCACTTCTTCTCTTCAACTGCTCAAACAACCAAAGATACCCCATGTCGGCGTTCACTCGTAATTGCACAAGCTTGCATGGTTGTGGAGGTTCTGATATTCAAAAACAGGGGCTTGAAGGAACTTCTTCCTGTTTAGTTGTTGATGATCTTGAAAAACTAGACATGGGTTTTCATCCAAAAGATTTGAACTGCTCGCATTATAGGAGCGTGTATAGAAATTCTTCGGATTTTGACGATGACAGGGGATTTGAGGTGGGGACAAGGATTTCTTTTGAGATTCCTGGCCATGTACCAGATATTTGTAATGAGTGTGAAAAGCCTAATGGTAATTGTGGGGTTGGGTTGAAGTGCATTTGTCATCCAAAAGAATGTAGTAAGTGCACTCTCTCTTAAAAATTTTAAATTTTTTTTTGTTATGATTTTTGAAGTGTTAATGCATTTTTGTGATTTTTGTTTGGCAGAAGACAAGGTCATTGCTGCAAGTGTCTCCATGAATCCTTCTGGTAGTATCCAACTCTCTCTGCTTTCCTTCACTATTGTGGCGCTTTCCTTCATGGTTTCTTGATGCAAGAAATCTACAACTTTTGAATTCTGAAAGTTTGAAGTGCAGAGGCCTCTTTTTTCTTTCCTCTTATTTTTCTCATAGTTGTTGAAACACAAAAGTTACTTTTAAATTCAAGGTAACTTTTAGCTGAGTTGCTCCTTCAAAGCCTCTTTGGGATTTAGCTCTCTCTCTCTCTCTCTCTCACTCATCTGTGTAAATATCTTCTAGTTACATTTTGATGGAGATGACAGCACAAAAAAAGAAGTTGAAAGCATCTTGAGGACAAGGGGAAGTGACCTAATTACGGGTGTCAATTGAAGCAGTTAGAAAAGACATGATGTAGCCCATAGTATAATGGAATATATATGTGGTCTTAATTCCAAAATAGGGAAAAAATGGCAATACATAATTCACGTAGCTGACTCCAATTATATGGCTTAATCATTGTCATTGATGCCGTTGCTGCTACCATAATGAGTAATTATTTTTTTTATTTTTTTTTTAAAGAGTTAGGGTCACAGTTCAGAGTGATCCCTCCCCAAGTTTGAGTGATCTCTCCCCAAGTTTATTAAGAACCCTCACTTAGGGCGGAGGAATACCATGATAACAAAATCAACTCCAAAAAATAACCAATAAAACAATATAGAAAAAAAACAAACCCGCCCAATTTAAACAACCAAAACTAACCAACTAAAATATACAATCCCACCCAATAGAATTGATCAAAACATTAAAACCGAACATATGTCGTGCCCATTTTATCAAGTCTATACAATCCCTTATTGAACTAGGAAGTTGGCAACTATTCAAGAACAGCTTATTATCACCTCTCGCACCATCTCTAGCCAATGCATCCGCCACTTTATTTCCTTCTCTATATAAATGGTTAATGAAATAATCAAGACCTTCCAACAAGAATCTCAATTCATCCCAATAATCCCATAAATACCAAACAGTACATTTAATAGACCGAATCCAAGAAACCACAACTAATGAGTCACATTCTATGTCAATAGCATTAAAACCCAATTGTTTGCAAAGCTTTACACCTTCCACCACTCCTCTTAATTCCGCTTCATTGTTCGAACATAAACCAAAGAATTTTGAGAAACCAAACATAATCAAACCAGAAGAATCTCTAAGTAAAACACCTCCACCAGCCGGTCCTGGATTACCAAAACTACTCCCATCCAGGTTCAGTTTATATCTACCTGCACCAGGCTTAATCCATCTTATAATTTGAAGTCTATTACACCAAAGATCAGCAACTGGAAGCTCCAACCTTCTCAATACTTGCACATCCAAAGCCGACCATAATGAGTAATAGCTTCTAATAGCCACTACTCACATCCCTCTTATTACATTTTTAGTAACCATACTATGAACAGAGGAGATAATTTAACATGAACAATTAGGTAGCATTGATACACAACACGTCCTGCACTCTAAATGATAAAGGAAAGTAAAGTAGTTTACCAAAGCATAATCCCCAATAACAAGAGCAATTATTCAAAAAGTTCTATTTTCAGCACAAAACAAATAAATAAATAAATAAAAATCTATTCAGAAAGTTGTGATTAGGTATAACCTTCTCAATGACTTACTTATTGCTGAATGCTAATAATAGAATTCTCATAATAGGCGCTTGCCAACAATAAAATAATCCCTACAAGAGAGGGCCACCTTCTCCAATATCTGCCCTAATTTCATTTAACAAGGCAAGTCCATTTTCTCAAAGAAGTTCATTTGCCAAACATTATCATATATGTAAATTTGATACCAATCAATATGGATGTTAAAAAAAAATTCAATTTAATGGCAATTATTTTAGGCGTGCTTATATAGACTAATTGTACATAATTCCAGTGCCTTTCTACAATATATAGTAGATATTACCAACAAAAGTTTCCAACCTTCAGAGTTGTTCAGCATTTTTCTCTAAATTCTCTGAAAACCAGGCTCCATAGAAAAAATGAACAAAAATAATGCCCATGTATTCAAATTAGTATAGCATTAAACCACTGGAATTCAGCTATGTCTTAGGGAAGAAAGTAAACAAAATATTTCTCAAATGGGTAAAATATGATGAGTAAACCTGTGATTTGTGGAAGGAGTCCTAGCAATCCTGCCATTATAAATGGAGTTGTAGAGTTGGATTAGATGGCATCCCATCTAAATATGAAATGGCATGCGTAATAACATTTTGCAAACACAAACTAGCTACTACTACTGTGATAGAAGCAGGTAAAAACCTACCTCAAATATCCGACTTCTGTCTCAGAAGTTGAGCACTATATGGTTGCAGGATAATGCAGTCAGTTTTGCAAAAGAATAGCAACATGATTTCATCTGGGAATGTCTACTTTAACCACTATTGCAACTGGATGTATGAAAGATTGAATGCAGAACATTACACACAGATTAAGTATTATCAGGTGGCATGTACTCGTGGATCTATGAATAAATTCTTTAGTAATAGAATGAAATTACATAAAAGCTATATCCCAGAGAGCTTGCAGATAGCTATGAACAGAGAAGGCATAGCGGCTACAATTAAAATTAATCCTATACCACCAATTGTCATGAAGGCTCCCATTTTCTTCCACAGCCCCACTATGCTTCATGAATTTGTACTTTCATATGCAACATAAAACAATGGAAATAACATTAAATTTCTATGGAAATTTTAAAACATGCTCTGCAATAATAAAACAATACGAATCTATTAAAAATTGACTGCTGGCAATATAGAAGCATTTTCTAAGCCGAACACATTCCAAACTTTCAAACAACAAACAATGAGTATGCTCTAATATAAATATTTTCCATATCTGGAATAACATCAGTAAATCCCACTGAATAAAGCCAGATAGTACTACTCCATTGTCACTAGCATAAAACAGAGAACTACAGAGATCAAATTCTTTTGTATAATAGAAATAACGTGTATTAATAAGCTAATTACAAACCTGGAATTCTGGATAGCTGGCCATCGTTATGAGGTGACGATACTAATTTCTTTACTCTGTAAGCCAAAAGCTGGGGGAAAGGAGGGAGGGGACTTGAGAAAAACCAAAGAAAAAAAGAAGGTTCGCTATTAACAACAGGAATTTCAAGTCATTGTTTAAGCTAACAAACACATATATTTCGAATTTATAAACCAAAGAACAGCAATTGAGCTCACACTCTCACTAGAGCAAACGAAACTTCGAAAGAGAGACAGTGTATGGTGATCTCTATATTTGCAGCTATCTTCTGAGGTGGACACAAGCCGTTTTCAAGTCCACATGAATCCACTAGACTTCCCTTATGCACTGGAAATCATCTGTCTGTTCCAATATTAGAATTATTTATAATGACGTACCATTGATCTGCAAACTTCACACGAAAGAACAATATCATCCCTGAATCTCCCAAGATGAAAAGGGAGTTTATAAACCGTTAAAATTCAACATAAACCGATCAAAGGAGGACCACTGTCTTCAAACTGAAGAAAAACTCCTCATAAATTTCAAAATCATCAATCAAAAATCATCACTCAACAAACAACTCGACAAGAAAAATTTCACACCAGAAAATGACACAATGCTTACTCAAAAGCCATTATAGCATAAAAACAAAATCCCAGCTTAGGTTCAACAAAAAACATCATCCAAACTAAAGACAATGTGCGACCAAAGTTTATTTCATAACCATCCTATTAACAAGATAATAAAAGAAAGAAAAAAAAAAAAAGACGTGGCAGGGGGCGGAGGGGGGATGGGGACTCTATGTCTCTCCATTCAAGGCAGAAACAACTAAAAAAGCCCTAAAAGTGATCAGTACTTGTAATCCTTCACATGAAGACTCTCGGAAGCACCCTCTCCCAGTGCAGCATCACCCTTGTAGATACCTAAAGTCGCTTCTGAATTAGCCTTGCACCTTGCAAGGAAGGCAGCTCGGGCAATCTCAATGTTTTCCTTCTTCCCACCCCACGCCTTGAGAGTGCTCTGCTGAAGAGCCCGCCCAAAAGAGAATGAAAGATTCCAAGGCTTCTTGGTCTTGAGCTTGTTCATTGCATTCAAATTGAGAGTAGCCTCCTCCTCACTCTGCCCACCCGAAAGAAACACCACAGCAGGAACAGCAGCAGGAACCGTTCGCTGCAAAGCCCTAACTGTATACTCAGCTACCACCTCTGGTGAAACCTTCTTGGCCTCCGAACCCGGAGTCACCATGTTGGGCTTCAAAAGAGTACCCTCAAGAAGGACATGGTGGTCATTTAGTGCTTTGTAGCAAGCTGCAAGAACACATTCGGTTACATCTGCACATCGGTCAATGTCATGAGGACCATCTACCAAAATCTCTGGCTCAACAATAGGTACCAAGCCATTCTCTTGGCAAATGATTGCATAACGGGCCAAGCCATGCGCATTCTGATTAATGGCAAGCTGGGATGGCTCAGTCGGACCTATTTTTAGCACGGCTCGCCACTTAGCAAATCGAGCACCAGCTGCATAGTACTGCTGGCAACACTGTGCAAGGCCATCATGACCCTGGGTTGTGGTCTCACCATTAGTTCCAGCAATCTCAACAGTGCCCTTGTCGACTTTGATTCCAGGGAGGACCCCGCCTTCCTTGAGGACCTCAACAAAAGGTTTACCAGAGGATGTTTTCTGGTAGAGGGTTTCCTCAAAGAGTATTACACCGCTGAGGTATTGGAGGGCGCCCGGAGTGCAAAAGAGTAGCTCACGGAGAGCCCTGCGGTTTTCCTCAACATTCTCAACATTGATGCTGGCTAGACGCTTGCCAATTGTGCCAGTGGATTCATCTGCTGCAAGGATCCCCTTTCCAGGAGTGCCGATGTAGGCAGCATTAGCAATCAGTTCATCTGCAAGGTGCAAAAATGGTCATCAAGGCTCCACTTATTTCAAGGAAATTCGAACCAGGAAAGTAGTGTATCAAAAATTTAGAATGAGATAGAAAATGGTATATACGTACATAACTACACATTTATGACAGCAAATGGTAATGACTTATTATATTGTTATGAGTACTACATAATAAAAGATTAAGGAGGCACATACAACTAGCCTGATTTAGAAAAGTTGCTTCACAAAATTTCCTTCATTTAAGAGGTGGTAGATTTTTTTTTTTTTTTTTAATAAAAAAAAATCATTTTTTTTTTACTCCAAAAAAAAAAAAAAAAACTGCAATCTTGGATCTACTCTTTTATGGTATCAAACTCAGCCCAAGTGCTTTTGAAGTTTAAATTTGCACAAATAATGAAAAATATATTTCAAAATAGGTTGTCGAGGCTCTGGTATGATACCAAAAATGTTCACCTTTCCAGCACATAAATTTTGTAGGGGTTTCTGTTTTCTAACCAAAAACGGCAGCCCTAACTACTTGAGATTCTGAATGGAGAAAAACATTCGGAACATTTACAGCAAGGCTTAAACAACATATCATTACTGGTATAATGTAAAATAAATAAGGGTAACAAAACCACTTATGTTTCCTAGTCATGAGAAAACTGAAAAACTAAAAGATTTACATACTGAATGAGGAAAAAAATGACAAAATACACAAACTGAATACATTTAAATGAGATATATTCAAATGGACAAAACCCATGAGAAGACATGTCTATGACCAGTACCGAGCTTTCAAAGGATTGAAGGTACCAGCAAATTAAACCAACAAAGTAGAAAAGCTCAAAAAAGGCAGCTTAAACTTTTAAAAACAATGCCAGAAAAAGATTAGCACATTAATTACAACCAATGTACATATATTTAAAAAGATTAAAACCAGTAATGACTTCAAAGAAACTTTAAAGATTAGCTTAACAACATTTGAAAATTTTAGAAAGGTTGGAAAACTTCAAAAAGCAGGTGGTCCTACTTAAGCTGTTGCATAAATCTGATGACCATTTTACTAGCAGTCTTTGCTTTTCTACATAGTGACTATAAAAACAAGCATTTCATTAGGAATGACAAAATACACCGTGAATACAATCCGCATGGTAGAAATAAAATATTTTGTTGCATAAAAAGAAAAGTAACTTATATCTCTGACTTTGAAAACTCTTTAAAATTTACGAAACTATAAGATACTATTTTCTCACTCTCTCTTTCTCTCTTTCCAACACTCTAACGCCTTTACAAAATGTTATCACCCCTTTATAGAACCCCCAAACGGACCTTGAGTCCGAACTCTAAATTCTTCTCAATAAAAAATAAGGATACAAGCTAATTATTCAAAACATGTACATAATGTTTATATACATAATGTTTTCCGGATGTCTTTCTTCTTTTTAAAAATTATTTTCCTTTCTTATGGCAAGATAAGGAGTTATCTCTCCGTCAAGTAGTTAACTACACTCTTTCCACTAAAGAAAAAAATTAAAAATGTAGTACAGATATTAACTAAAAAGTAAATGAATTCTGTACATGCATTAACTCCACCACATTTTATCTTTTGATAATTTGTTAATATTTTCCAAAAAGTGATGTGGTCAAATCTTTCATTCAAAGCTATTTTGAATTTTTTGACACACATGTCCTAAATAAAATTAGAGACAAGCAGTCTAGAAAGATCTTTCAAGCTTCTTGCCTTTTGCTTTTCAAAGATTTGGCCCCAGTCTTCCATTCCATTTTCAGGTTGGTTAGACCAATCTCATCCAATGAGTTGAAGAAATCACTCCCTTCATTATTAGGATTAGGGTCTACCATGTCTTCTGCACCCAAAATCAAAATCCATAGGACCATCCATTTCTCCCAATATTAAGGAATTAAGAAAAATCATTACTTCTTGTGTTTGTCCCTTGAAGTAATGTAAGTGGATAGAAGGTGATACAAAATAATTGGCTTCCATCACTGATTCTGAAGGAGTACAAATCATTTCTTTTGATTCTTGTTGTTTCCTTTTTTAGAGCAATACAATTTAGTTTATCCTACAAGGCGGAATTTATTTCCTAAACTGCGTTTAGTTGGTTGAGATATTCATATTCAAGGAAATCATCTCCTTTGACGAGTTCCAAGGACCAAATCTGACAGGATTAGAAAAAAAAGTTTTTTTTTTTGGCACCATCCAACAAGACTGTTATCTTGATCTTAAAATAACTACACCATTGATAATTTATAATAAGAAAATGTTGCATCTCCCGTCCAAAATTCCTGTACAGATGTAAGGGGTCGGGTGGTTTCTTGGTCCTCTGCCGGTACTTGTGGATTCAGGGGTACAAGAAGAGGGACACCATTTGCTGCTCAAACCGCAGCAGGAAATGCTATTCGTACAGTAGTGGATCAAGGTATGCAACGAGCAGAAGTTATGATAAAAGGTCCTGGTCTAGGAAGAGATGCAGCATTACGAGCTATTCGTAGAAGTGGTATACTCTTAAGTTTCGTACGGGATGTAACCCCTATGCCACATAATGGCTGTAGACCTCCTAAAAAAAGACGTGTGTAGAAATAAACATTGAAGAGATTTCAAGAGAAATAAACGATTCAATGATCTGATCAAATAATATTACTATGGTTCGAGAGAAAGTAACAGTATCTACTCGGACACTACAGTGGAAGTGTGTTGAATCAAGAGCAGACAGTAAGCGTCTTTATTATGGACACTTACCTCTCGTCTTACATGGTGCAGGCGTGCAGCACATTTACCCATCAGTTAAAAAAACTCTCCATCTTCAACAGTTGAAAAAATACCATTGAACCCATTTCCTCCATCTTCCTTTACCCCAACTCTCTCTTTCTCTCTCTCTCTCTAAAATGGTAAAAATGAAGATAAGAGGTTGACGGAAGAGGATGCAGATGTGAACAATCTTCAAAGAATATGATTTCCTCCTTCTTCCATTTTGAAGCAATACAGTTTGAAGCTGCCATTGTTGCTCGGATCAACAACTCAAGATATGCAAAAATTAGGATCTTCTTCTTCTTCCACCTCCAATGTTTTTACTGTGTTTTTTGTATTTTCACTGTGTTTTTCCTCAGTTTCACTATGTTTTCGGATTTTCACTGTGCTTGTTTTTTGTGTTTTTCTTTGTTTTTTGTGTTTTCACTATTATTTTTTTTTTACTGTGTTTTTTTGTGTTTTCATTGTGTTCTTTGTGTTTTCACTTTGTTTTTCGGGTTTTCACTATATTTTCGGATTTTCATTGTACTGATGTGGCAGTTTCACTGTCAGACTGGAATATTCAACAGGAGAAGAGACGGGACTTGTAGTATTGATCTTTATAATAACATAATATGTCATTATTTTGATCATAGAAGCAAAGTCCACTAATCGGTTGGCCAATAAAGGTTAGAAAATAATTATACTGACAACTCCCCATTCAATTGCTTTCAGACTCCAAATTCAATAGTTCATATTTCAGAATTTTTTTTCTTCAAAAACAATATTTTGATAAAATTCAAGGAGAAGTGGTTTAATCATTATCTTGAAGGATTTTACTAGAATGCTCAATTCTAATCTTATCCAAGATACAAGCCTCAGAAAACTTTTATCTTTTATCAACCACACCACTTCCCGGCAAATATCAATTATGCAAGTTACTTTCTTTTATGTAATATAATATTTTATTTCGACTACACAAACTGAGGGTGTATTTTATTTCAACATGCATGAATTGAAAGAGAAGCCATCAGATTAAGGTCCCCACCTCTAATTTTATTTCAAACTGTACCCCTTCATCCATGCACTTCCCTTTAGACTTGTAAACTTCAAGTGCATAGATGAAGGGTACCAAGCTTTATTATTGCTTTAGAATCATTTAAAAATTGGCAGGCACTCATCATGGAACCCTTTCAATCCATACGTACAGTGATTCTTGCTAAGTATCACATAAATAAAATAAATAAATAAATAAAATTCCATTATTATTATTATGAGTGGAACTATCATATAGTGGGTCCTAATCTTATAGCTGCACTTGCATGATTCCACACATCATAAGTTCATAAGTTCATGACATCAAAACTACAAAGAGTGAAAAAGGTAATCAAACAAATACGACAGAGCAATTGCAACAAACGAAAGGAAAAAATAATCCGTACTAATTTAAACCATACTTTACAATTCAAGTCATGTTAAATCAGATTGAACATGCAAAATCCGGCCAAGAGAAATTCAACACAACCCAAAGAACAAAAAGTGAAAAACTAACAACCATAAAAGAAAAATTATACGAGAGAGAGATCAGATTGTATACCATGATATTTTCCCTTAAAGCAAGACATTGTTGAGGGAGAGATAGCGATTAGCGAGGACAAAGACAAGATGAGTTGAGAGTGAGTGAAGAGTGTGGGGTTCTCGGGTATTTAAGAGAGAGAGAGAGAGATGAAGGGAAAGTGCCAGAATGAGCGGTGGATGGTGACGCTACTCATGTGCATGCCCGATGATGCGACGCTTAAGGCGGTTTTCTTACCTTTACCACCTTTGTCATGATCTCTGTATGGGCCTCTATATGTTAGCCTTTTTAATCTTACCCACAGTATATCACCCACATTATATCTGGGTTTGCTGGTGTCATGGTAGGTAAGGGTTGGGCTAAGCTTGGATGACAATTTAGAACCGATCTACACAAGCCCAACTTCAATCCGGATCCTCTGCTAGAGTGTAAGCGACTAGGGTTTCTTCCGGATCAAGACACGTGGCTATACTTTGCATCCAACGGCAAGGGTAAGTTCATGCTTCAAAACGATCACAATTTCATGTATTTTAATGGATGGAGGCAATAAATGCCGTTATGTTTGGAGTTTTCAAATCCGCCCAAATCAAAACGGTGCGTTATGATTTGAATAAGAAAAGCTAAAATTTCATGGACGAACAAATCTGTCCTGCTGTTTATTTTCTCCATCAACCCTCTCTCTCCTTTGTCCACACTGCCATGTTCAAGGAATCTATCTAGAATCTTTGGAATTTCCAATTTTCCCATTCAAAGGAGAAAATCCTGATTGTGCCATTGAAAGAATTTAACCTCATGCTCTGGATTCTTTGCCACTATAAGCTAACAAAAGGTGGCAACTTTTACCCATAAAACTCGTTTTGTATATACATGTTGTAGACATCAAAAAATTAGTGAAGTGCACATCGCCATCCGATCGGTCAACGATAAAAAGTTTGACTGATTAACAATTCAAACTCAAGACTAGCGGGTCCCACAAATAAAGGTGACTCATCAAAGCTAATATGGGTTCATGCTAAGTGACACATGTTAATACATGGGGGGCCACATGATCACTAGAAAGATAAGTCTTCCACTTTTCTTTAAATTGAATTAATTAGAAAATAGCTATTTTCTAATTGGCCAAGATCCCTTGAAGATGAGCATTAAATCCCTCTATAAATAGGAGGCCCTTATTAAAGAAAATGATGACTTTTCCAGAGTATTGAAGTGCTTCCAAACTCCAGACATTCAACAAGAGAGTCGAAGTTCTGCCAAACTCCAAACCTTCAAGCATTCATCAATACTTTGAAAGATTTAACAAGCACAAGAGACAGTACCGAATCTTCCACTCCGAAGCCTGATTCAAGAACAATCAATCGTCGCCCTTGAATCAAATCAAGTCAAAACACAGTACCGAATCTTCCACTCCAAAGCCTGATTCAAGAACAAACGATCATCGCCCTTGAATCAAATCAAACCAAGAAATTATGTTCGATTCAAAATCAAGCCCATCGTCTTTGAATCAATGTCAAGTCATCACCTGATTCGCGATCAAATTATTCTAGCCCTTGGATCAATATCAACAACATCATGTCATTGCTCGATTCGAGATCAAGCTATTCTAACCCTTGGATCATCAAGCTATAGAGGAGAATTAAACAAAGGATTTTATTCTTTTGTAAAGAATATACCCTGTTGCCCCAAATATATAACCCTAGAGGGGAGTAAATAGGGTTTATGGCAAACATTGATTAAATTTTACCAAATAAAATTATGGTTCAATTACTAACAGCAGAAGCAATAATATAAATGCGAATAATTGAAATAAGAGAGGGAGAGAGAAAACAAACACAGCGATTTTTACGTGATTCGGACTCCGCCTACATCCACGCCTCAAGCACCCAGCCCAAGGATTCCCACAATCCACTAAGGATTACTCCTTCAAGGTGGAGAAACATTTACACAGTCTTCTTTATCCCAGGTGGAAGACTCTCACCTAAGCTCACAAATGTGCTCACAAAGAACACTCCAAGTGCTCACAAAGAACACTTAATACAATCTCAAGAGTAGGTTGAGTACAATAAATGCTTCAACAAGATGGTTTGTACAATATAAAAGTTCAACTAATAGCCTCTCAAGTGATTAACAAGAATAGCTCAAGGATTTGTGAGAGAAAGCTTTGATGATGAATGCTTGCAATGAATGCTATTGAGTCATATGAGATTGATTAACAATAAATGAGAAGCATACCTTTATTTATATCCATTTAGGTCTGAAATGACCATTTGAAATAAGTTTGAACCTCATTAGAGAAGAGGGGAAGAGCAGGCCACATTTAATGCTTCATTTTCCCAAAGAGGAAAGAGTCGTTTTGTATTTGCAGAAGCCTTAGTCGACTAGGCAAGGATAATTAGTTGACTGGCTAAGTTAAAAACAGTTTGGAAAATTTTTCGGGCACGGTTAGTCAACTAGACTATGAGATTTGTCGACTAGCTTTTTTGCAATTTACAACAATGGCTACTGGACTGCTTTTAGTCGACTAGAGACAAAATGATTAGTCGACAAGAGAAAGTGTTAGTCGACTACTCTATATAATTAGTCGACTAGACTAAGATTTTTCAAGAACTTAGCTACTGGACCATGTTTAGTCAATTATAACTAATGGATTAGTCGACTAGGCATGTTCTTAAGCTAATAACTTGGAATTCCTAAGTCCAAATCAACTTTTAGCATATCAAGTAATTAACTAAACATCCAAAAGCATTTTTGACTAAATTATAAGGTTTTTTACAAATTTTCAAAGTCAATGTATGCTAATGCAATATGAGAAAACTTTTTGGCTTGAGTTATGCATGTTTGATCAACTGAGTTGCCTTACAAAACAATTCCTAAACATCTTGTCTTCAAAGATCTTCAAGGAATCGCGTCAAGATATTCTCCATAAGTTTCATACTTTAATGACTTTGAGTATTTGCACAATTGAGAAGCTTAAAATGCATTGATGAGCTCCAACAAGATATGTCATTGATTCTATGGAGACAAAAACAATAAACTATTTGTTAGTAAGTAAAGTAATGTTTGTTGATCATCAAAATAAGATCAATCTAACATACCCAACAAAAGATTGTACCCATTATTTTTTACAAATTAATACAAATTACATTTGTCCATATTTTTCTTGTTCATTTAATTTCAAGACACGAAATTTGTGTGTACAAATTTCTGACATGCTCGGTGGAACATCTCTGCCTCTGATCTCTTTCTCCTAAATCCAACCTTAAAGTTCAATGGCTTCCAAGAAAACACAAGTTGCATGCGAAGGCAAGAACACCGCCAAGCAAACCACTTTTCTTGCACCTTACAGTACATCTACCTGAAAGATTACCATGGGAGAGACGCAGCGGAAATAATGAATAATTTTTTCTCCATGATAATCATCCAAAAGATGTTCTCAAACGATGATAAGAATCAAAACAATTAATTTACAAGAATTAAAAGCTTACTTGATGTTCCTTGAAGAAGCCAACCCTTGAATCCTTCGAACTCCAAACGTATAGTATCCTCCAATGGTATCCACACGGACACAAAACCTCAAGACTTTCTTGCACCTTCACAACTCTTGGAAGAGACAAGCTTAGAAAAGGAGAGAGAGAGCAAACAGCTAGGGAGAGAATGCCCAAGCAAGGTCACGGCCTCTAGGGTTTCCTCCACTAATTTTTGCCTCCTCTTTTATGATGAGTGGTTACTTAGTGCTAGCATGACCCTTCATCACATATTTATAGAAAATATTCTTTATATTTATAATTTGGCCTCTAACTTATTAACAATTAATAATAAGGACCATATCAATTATAAATAAGAATATTCCTCTCTCTTTAAATCAAGAGACTCACTTGTGTCCTTATGTATGTGACCCATTGGGTTCATCCCAACCTAGTAGTGGCCAGGGACATCTCATGTCTCCCAAAATAGAAACTTTCTATTTATGGTTCGATTGGAACAATTCCAATTTTGCCCTCAATGATAACACTTATCATTAGGCATGAGTGACATCTAGCAACATATCATGACGTACCCTAGGTGTGGGTGAATATAAATATAAATGAACCGTTCGTGTTATAGATAATCATTCACCATACAATGTCATGATTAAATTAATTGGGTATGGAAACATGTCAAACCCTAACTTAATCATGTGTTACCAATTCACTAGAATATAATCTCAATTAGGTAAACCCTTGAAAACACTTTTCTTGGTTTCCTACTGCTTTGGCCAAAGACTTCATTGAGATAGTATATTTTTGAATTAACATTGACATTCTCTCTTTCATATTAAAGGTGGTGATTTCCTATTGCACACTCACCTATCTTCATACATAACTTACTAGAGCCGACGAGTACCGATTACATCCTGATGGTTAAGAATGTACGAGATACTATCAAACTCTAATAACTCATGTATAAGATAATTGTGGTGTCTCAGGTCTAAGTATTACAAATGTGACTATACACATGAGTAGCTTTTGACTTGCAAATAGAACTCCATAAGCTATACTACACATGAGTAGCTTTTGACATGAAAATAGAACTCCATAAGCTATACTCATATTGGTCACGTTCGGTGTACTTGTTCTCTAACAAGCACCACAAGTTTACTATAGTGTCTCTACACAAATGGCATGAGACTCACCATCCTCTCATTGGAGCTAGTATAACATGTGCTAATCTTAACTGTTTATAATTGCCCAAATATATAAACCTATGATTAGGAACTAGTCTAGGATAGATGTACTTGAAAATTGTAAGTCTCTCCATCTCAACGCTTGAGATACAACTCTCTATCATACTATCCAAGGACTTTATCATGAACAGTAATTAAACACAAGTTTACATAATAAAAGAAGTCATTTCATAAATGTAAATAATAAAATATAATGTTCCCTAAATATAACCTAACAATTGGTTTTAGGGCATACATCTAACATTACCAGTCCTATGACCCGTAGCAAGTTGAAGGTAGTAGTCTTGTCGCTGAATCAACATGCTGATACAAGCACTCTACCGTCGAAACCTATTGGAGTCATCAACCCTGGCCATAAGCCAATGACCCGCAACAAGTTGAAGGTAGTGGTCTTGCCGCCGAATCAACATGTTGCTACAAGCACTATGTCATCAAAACCTGTTGGAATGAACCCAAGGCACCAGCAAGTCGTCAGCTTAACCTCTATAGGGGCAAAAAAGCAAATCCGTCATAATGAGAAAAAGTTTTTATCAGTCGCAGAGGAGTCAAAGGCCAAAAATCGCCGCTTCGTCTCCGACACCAACTCAAGTATAGGTTCACGTTCTGGGTCGCTAACAAGAACTGCGAATGATGAAGCCTCTTTAAAAGGGCCTCCATCCCCATATCCATTAGTCTCAACCGAATCAAGGTCAAATCCCCTTGCACCATCTCTAATACCAACTCAACTATAGGTTCACAGTTTGGGTCGTTGACTAGAACCTTGAAGGATAAAGCCTCGCTAAAAGAGTCAAACTCCTTCACTGCTTCTTACTCAATGGTCATGATGGTTATTGCAATTGCCCGAAAATGCAACGGGCCATCGACAAACTTACAAGGACCATTGAAGAAAAGGATATACAAATTACTTCCCTTATGAAAAAGTTGGAAGTGCAAGATGCTGGAGAGTTTAGTCAAAGCACTACTCATCCTCCTAACTCGACACCTCAAGCTGATCGAAAGTCTAACCAATGCCCTGCTTACCCTCTTTGTTTCACTCCTCAAGTTAATGCAGTACATACGTCTAATACAGTGCCAATTACAATACAAATTGTTTCAGCCACTCTAGTAGCTTCGTTATTTATCCAAGAACTTCAAGATATGATTACGAACACTATTGGAGCACAATATGGGGGCCCTTCTCAAAGTACTCTCATGTATTCAAAGCCCTACACCAAAATGATCGATAACCTAAGAATTTCGTTTGGTTACCAACCCCCAAAATTTCAACAGTTCAACAGGAAGGAAACCCCAGGCAGCATATTGCTCACTTTGTCGAGACTTGCAACAATGCTGGAACGGAAGGAGCCTTCTGGTTAAGTAGTTTGTTCGATCTCTCTGAGGAAATGCTTTCGACTGGTACACTGACTTAAAGCCCGAGTCCATCGACAATTAGAGGTAGATGGAACAAGAATTCCTGAATCGCTTCTACAGCACCTATCGTACAGTGAGCATGATAGAGCTCACTAACACAAAGCAACAGAAAGACGAGCTCGTCGTTGACTACATCAACCACTGGCGCTCATTAAGCTTTGATTGCAATGACATAATTTTAGAAGTCTCTGCCATGGAGATGTGTATACAAGGTATGCACTGGGGTCTCTTGTACATCCTTCAAGGGATTAAAACTCGCACCTTTGAAGAACTAGCTACTCGGGCCCATATCATGGAGCTCAGTATTGCTTACTATGATGCTAAAGGCCATTCATCTTCTGACCAGCAAGACGGAATGAGGGATGAGATAAAAGGCAATAAGCCTTCAGAAAGCCTTGCTGAAGAGTCGATGGCAGTCACGACGACACCAGCTAAAATCTCTGGACGCGGAAAAAAGAAAGAAATTAAAATAGTGGAATCGAATTAAAGAAAGGAAAAGCATCGCTCTACCTTCAAGCAGTTGGAGAAAACTATTTCCCAGATTCTGATATACCATTCATGTTGGAGGACTTGCTTCAAAAGAAATTGATCAAATTAACGGAGTGCAAGCGTCCTGAGGAGTTGGGGCGTGTTGACGACCCAAAGTATTGTAAGTACCACCTCATTATCAATCACCCGGTGGAAAAGTGCTTTATGTTAAAAGAATTAATCATGAGTTTGGTAAAGCAAGGAAAAATCCAGTTAGAGCTTAAAGAAGTAGTGGAGTCAAACCATGCTACAGTCACCCTTAGCTCTTTTGAACCCTTAGCTCTTTTGACCCCTTACTTTCACAAACCAAAACATGTCACCATCAAAGGGGCAGAAGGAAACAAAGACTTAAAGTCTACTCCTTGAACTTCTATGTTTGATCACATTGAGGCTCCAAGTAATCAAGTTTCAGTATTCAATAGGCTAAGTAATCCCAAATAAAGTGAGAACAATGCAGCCTCGAGTCTACGCAAATCAGCTTTAAAGCGAATTGGAACTCTGAATACATCATCCATAAAAAGGCGCCAACGAAGGGTACAGAAAAAGAAAAAAAAAAGAAAAAAAAAAACAAGTTGAGCCAAAGGATGACAAAGAGATTAGAAACTTGATCCCGTCTCGCATGAAGCGTCAGTCGACATTGGATGTGAGCACAGAAGGCCTGTTAAAAGCTAAGCGGCGCACAATCATACTCACATGGCAATTTAAGAATCAAAGCCGCAAGTCTGCTGAAGAAAAAGTGGTGCAAGGCCCCTACCAAGCGGATGTAGAAAAAAAGTCAAGTTCAGAATCTACCAAAGATAACCAAGAATCAACACTAGTAGTAGGAAGTGATGGGAACAAAAATCCCAGGAACCAATGATAATGCGTATAGACTATACCAAAAAAAAAAATATATATATATATATATATATATATATATATAT
>JAESVK010000622.1:4830564-4857869 GCA_017140935.1 Hamamelis virginiana
TATATATATATATATATATATATATATATATATATATATATATAAAACTAATAAACCATACGATCAAAATACTGTTCGACTACAACCTTTAAGTCTTCTGCTGTATTCCTCTGTATACCAGAACTCGAACAGAAAGTGGCTCTATTCGTGAACTTTTGTTTGACGGCTGCTACTAGGGTTTGACTGTTGCTATCAGAGTTTCTGATGTTCTGAATGTTTAACCCTAGCAGCTAAAAAACGTGGCATATAAATAGCCTACAGCAGGGACCTAAAGAGAAATAAGATTTGGGCTCCTGATGTAAATAGGAAAACCTAATTCAAACTGAATTAAATTCCTATTCCATTAATTATAATTCAGTTCACTAAAAAATTATAATTGCACTCCCTATCTAATCTAAAATTATATTTTGAGCTCCATGTTATTAAATACTTATTTATCTCCCTACGTTAAGGTTACAAATACCCGTCCATTCAATTAAATTACTAATAATTTTATTTAATTGACATATGCGAGTATCCTTGAGACCTTCCACTTAACTTATTTGATATATCGAATACAAAATCCACCTACAGGGTTTGACATAATCAAAACTTATAAGCATCCTCAATGGGGTATCATTAATCCCTATACCAGGACGTGGATTCCGTTAATAATCAATATTCACCATACACTTAATGTCGTTACCCAACTCACCGAGTTTATTGACCTTTAAAAGATCTCACTCTTTATGAATCAAAATAACCGACACTAAATATATTTGCCTATTAAATATTTTGGGATTAAGAATATAAGCATTCATCATAACTATGAGGTATTAATTGTTTTACATGTTAGTATAAAACAATTAACCCAAGACAATCCCGTTCAATACACACAAGTGTACTAGCATAAGAAGTTGGAACTAAACTATTCCCCATAGTCAAGACAGACCTACTGAAATCTTGTGCTACAATCTTACCGATGGTGTGTCCAACTCAATCTAAAACTGTGAACAAAAAAGCTTATACTCTACAAAAACTGATAATTGATCTTCTTTGTATAAGCCGAACTCTACACACTAGATCATCTACTATATAGAATAAAAGACACGTGCATAACATTAGATATGTAATATAATACAAACATAGCTCATACAGATTCTTATTAAAATGAAAATAACAGATTTCATCAGTAAATAAGTACCAAGGTCCAATACATAAAAGTATGGCTTTCAGTATATAACCCTAACAGGAAGCTCCTGAAAGACTATCACACTTAAAGTGTCCTACGCTCCTTTTCGCACAAGCTTAAACTGCATGTTACTCCTGGCCCACATGAGTCTAAACTGTGCACGGCACCTAAAAAATAAATAAATAAATAATAAAAAGAAGGTAGAAGCATCAATAGGCCATGGGAAAGCAAAGGTTTAAAAAAAAATGGGCGTGGCCTTGAAAAAAAAGTAAAAAGAATACAAAAGGTGAAGGTGGCAAATTGTTCTAGAATGCATCATGTACTAAATATGTGTGTGCATATATATGTATGTACACATGGGTAAGTTACTTGATAAGAGTGCTCACAAGTCAATGTTCGTCCACCCAAGTTTGGTACCTCGTGAAGAGAAGCCGAATCACAAGTTTGACACCATTGCAAACTTGAATCAAGTTTCCCAACACCAAGAAAAATCTTAATGCAGATGCGATACTGCGGGGAGCTTCAATTAAAAAAAAAAATGTTTTGTCATGTACTTCTTCATTATGCGGATGCCAATATATAGAAAAATCATATTTTCTAATTCTAATAGGAAAGGGAAAAGAAAGTTGCAGATCAAGGCCATCTCTTCACACGTACAATGCCACAGTTTTGATAGCTATAATTTGTCAAGTGATAAATTACTTGTCAAATTCCATTGATTCCAAGCTTTATCGTCATTCTTGTCGGGCAATACAACACTTAGTCAAATGATAGATAACTTGTCTGACTCTCTTAATTGTAAGCTACTATTGAAGAAAAAAAAAACATATACGGACTTCAAGCCACACCCAATACATGTAACAAGCACAAGTCTGCACCGCGCCTTGAAGTGGGGGCATTTGTAGATATCAAAAAATTAATAAAGTGCATATCACCGTCCGATCGGTCAACGCTAAAAAGTTTGACGGTCAACAATTCAAACTCAAGACTAGTGGGTCCCACAAATAAAGGTGACTCATCAAAGCTAATATGGTTCATGCTAAGTGACACATGTTAACACATGGGAGGCCACATCGTCACTAGAAAGATAAGTCTTTCACCTATCTTTAAATTAAATTAATTAGAAAATAGCTATTTTCTAATTGGCCAAGATCCCTTGAAGATGAGCATCAATCCCTCTATAAATAGGAGGTCCTTATTCAAGAAAGGGAGGATTTTTCCAGAGTATTGAAGTGCTGCCAGACTCCAAACATTCAACAAGAGAGTCGAAGTTCTGCCAAACTCTAGACCTTCAAGCATTCATCAATACTTTGAAAGATTCAACAAGCATAAGACACAAGTGCCGAATCTTCTACTCTGAAGCCTGATTCAAGAACAAACAATCGTCGCCCTTGAATCAAATCAAGCCAAGAAATTCTGTTCGATTCAAAATCAAGCTCATCGCCCTTGAATCAACGTCAAGCCATCACCTGATTCGAGATCAAGCTATTCTAACCCTTGGATCAACATCAACAACATCAAGTCATTGCCCGATTCGAGATCAAGCTATCCTAGCCCTTGGATCATCAAGCTATCGAAGGAGAATTAATCAGAGGATTTTATTCTTTTGTAAAGAATATACCGAACAGAAAATTGTACCTATTATTTTTTACAAATTAATACAAATTACACTTGTCCATATTTTTCTTGTTTGTTTAATTTCAGGACACGAAATTTGTGTGTACACATGTATATAATTGTAACACCCCAACCTAACATCTGTTCCGACCCTTCCGGATAGGTCAACAAATGTCAAATGAATGTACAACCTGTCCTGCTCATTCATATTTCCTCACGAGATACAAGAAATACATATATTTAATCAAAAATACGAAATGCCATGTTCATACAAATGTCTCAAACGACTTATATATTAATAATAAATTAAAATATAATAATGCCAACATCCCTGGCAAGTAGGCCGTGCCACAAACAATGACAAATCCCATTAATCAAGAAAATATAAAATAATACATAGCTCACGCATATGTGTAGACATCCATTTTTGACCATGAGTATGATCATGAATGGTTGCCTATGTTTAGAAATGAAATAGGGTGTCAAAATCCTAAGTTCTCAGTTTTACCCTTGTGGGTAATTAGATAAAGGTCATTATTACATGTGTGTTTTTAGGTCAGATTGAGTCGGTTCTTTTTTCATTAGGTTTTTAGAGAGTCTAGGAACATCCCTGCAAAATTTCATGGCAATCCGAGCCAGACTTGATAGAAAATAAGGCATTTTGTGATTAAAGGGCAGTTTGGTCCTTTGAATCACAAAAGCTCTGAATGACTGTCAATCTTGTCTCGAATGGTCTCGAGGCTTTGGCATAGATATGTAAAGTGTGTTTGGTAGCTAAGTTGATCAATGACAAGATCTGTGGAGCCTTCTGGCTCATGATTGGCTCTTGAAATTCGAATGGCCCTTTCAAAGCCCAGATTAGGGTTTCGACCGGAAGCGACCGGGATTCGATATTTTTATCAAACCAAAGCCTTCAAAGGCTTCAAAAAACTTTTCTAAAACATTTTAAAACTTGTTTCAAGAAGAAGAAATTATTTCGAAAGTAATCGATTAGCAAATTTCAAAACCCTAATTTAGGCCCGGCAGGCCATAAACAGCTAATTGATCGACTTCTCCCTAAACCTTTGACCTCGGTCAATGCATTTTCACTTCAAACACTTCTTAAAACATGGAGAATCGAATCACGATCATTTCGGCGCTTGAATCGTCAAATTTGGACTTAAAACGGGCCCAAAAAGCTGAAAAAAGCCGAAACCGGATCAAAACGGGCTGAGGTAGCTAGGTCCACACATGCCAAAAATAGCATGAAGGATCGATGGCCGTCCACCTAGGGACGGCCAACCGTCCTAGAGTGGATGGTCGTCGATCCTTTTTGCCAAAAAATGCTTTTTTAAGAGTTTTTTTCCTGCCATGACTCTTCCAAGCCCTGTCATGTGTCCAGTTCGGCCATAGGGACTTTTGGATGAGTATGAACACCTTGGAAGACTAATTTTGAACCCTTGGATCATTCCTAAGGGATTCAAACTCAGCCATTGATCAAACTCAGGCCTCCCTATAAATAGAGGGCCCTGAAATCAGTTTCAACACATAGAAATAAGCTTTAGAGAGCTAGCTTGGAGAGTAGAGGCTTGAGCAATTGCACAAGCTTCCCCCATAGCACTCTAGCTTAAGTTTTAAAGTCCTTGAGGCCCTTGAAGTCCTTGGAGCTTAAGGAGAAGGCCTGGAGCTTGAAGGCTTGGAGTAAGGAGGCAAAGAAAGAGGTTAGTAGTTTCCTTTTCTGTTCTTCTTCTTCTTCTTCTTTAATCATGTTAGGTTAGGTTTTAATTTTCTTAGTATGCATAGGGATTAGTTTTCTTTTTTTTATGCATGATAGGAATTAGTTTTATAATATGTATGCATATCTCTCCCTCTTTTCTTCCACTCTTCTTTGATCATGCCATGTTAGGATTAGATATTTGGGATTTATTTCATGTCTAGAATAAATACTAGGAAGTTAGGATTATGCATATTATTTTTTAGTTAGGAAATCATATTAGTCCATCTCTTTGAGTCATTTTGCATATTGTTATCATGCTAGGATAAAATTGAAGGTTGTATATTAATAGTTAGTGATTAGGTTTGTTTATATCATTATTTTAATTGTGTCTTGGTTGGAATGCTATATGAATTGTGATCGATGGAGCGAGCAAAGGTAAGTCCCTTCCCTTGTGATAGAATTAATTGTTTTCAAGCATGATGCATGATTATTTTGATATATCATACTAGGTTGTATATTTGGTCATTTTCATTCCTTTTATTCTTTTATTTTATGGGTTTTAAACCCACTTTTTGATTACTTTCAAAATCTGTCCATGGATTTAAAGTGGCCTTAAAGTGGATTAAAACTCATTTTTTTAGGTCTAAACTAACTTAGAAACATGCCTAGGTTCACATAGTTTGATTAGATTGCATTTAGGACATTTTTCATGCATTATTAGCATTGCTTGTTGTGTTTTTTTATTTATTTTACTTAAATTCCAGCAAGCATATTTTAGTATTTTAGGTATTTAGGCTAACCTAGGATTAGCTAGAAACCTTAGGATTAGGGGTGTTCAAGAACTAACCGGGACCGATTGAAACGACCAAAACCAAACCAAACCGCCCTATTTGGTTGGTTTTAATAAGTGCTATGGTTCCTAATGGTTTTCATTTTCCTCAAACCGAGGTGATTGGTTTGGTTCATATAATGAGGGTATAGACCGACCAAACCGACCGATGTACACTCCTACTATTTGCATAATGCATGCTTGTTTGATTGTAATTGTATGAATTAGCCCAATTGGAACTTATTTTGAAAATTAGTACTTGGTAGTGTGGATTACTTCATGCATAATAGGTTTTTATTTGAAAATTACTAGTAGTTGATTTTGGGTGACATAATTTTCAAATTATTTCATGCGTAATAGGTTCCAATTACTAGTGGTTAATTTTGGGTGACACAATTTACAAATTACTTCATACATAATAGGTTCCAATTACTAGCGGTTGATTTTGGGTGACATAATTTTCAAATTACTTAATGCATAACAGGTTTCGCATTGCTAGTAGTTGAAAAGAGAGAGAACATAGGAGTTGGCAGTGACAATTTTTTTGGGTGACACAATTTTGTGACACAAATTTTTTTTTTTCAAATTATCTTCTATCAAAACCGATTATAAACCGACCGAACCAAGCCGAAAAAATCTCATATTTTGGTTGGTTATCATGAGTGCCACGGTCTGTAATGGTTTTCATTTTCCTCAAACCGATGTGATTGGTTTGGTTCATATAATAAGGGAATAGACCGACCAAACCGGCCGATGTACACCCCTACCTAGGATTAGGGGGGTCATTTGACCCCACTTAGGACTCTTCTTTGTTGTAAGAATTACAATAAGAATAGAGTTCTATTTTACCTAGGATTCTACTTCGAGAACAATTCTAAAAATGATTTTGAAAGAATTCAAAATGGAATGAAATTCCATCTCTCATAATAAGTGTTTTGATCAAACTCAAACTCTTGAAACTAGAGTCCAAGATAAGATAGAATATCTACGATTATGTGATTTATTACAATAGGAGAGTCCTATGTAATCGAACTACGTGGACTTTGATCTTTATCAAGAAATTGGTAAGGTACGTAGGCAGTCAATAGGGCGCAAGTCCAATCTTAGGTTGACTTCTAGTCTCCTAAGATCCTTAGGTTTCTTGTATACTTTTTGTACTATATATTATTATTATATATTATTATTCATATTTTGTGGTTGATTAGATAAACTAGGATTGTTTTGAAAAGATTTTGATAAAGCCCAAACTTAATTAGGAGACCTTTAATTAGGGCGAGGTGGGTGCCTACAAGGAGTTCCTTGGAACCTTCCCACTTCGTAACCTAGTCCCCGAATCCAACTTTGATTCGAAAGACCATGCTTTTCCAAAATATGGGGTCAATGTTTTATTGAAAATAAAACTCTTTTTGTGGTTTCCTTGTTTCCTAAAAATAAGGTAGCGACTCCTAGTTTTTTGTAAACTCTTATCCCTTTTTCAAAAAACCAATCTTGAGTGGATAATAGAGAAGGATAAACGTGGATAATAGAGAAGGATAATAGAGAAGGATAAATCGAGACGGATAAACATCATCCACAATCCACTCAAGATAAACACCCCCCAAAAGTGAACGAGAGGGCCTCCCGATCAGGTTGGCTGGTTCACAATATGCAATTATTAATGCAGAATCTACCATATAGCTATTCAACAACTCTCGAACAGAGGCTTGTTCTAAGCCAAGTATGCAACCCCAAGCCAACCTGAAAGTCTGCTACATAAAAAGAAAGGGTGAGCCTCGAATTACTCAGTAGGAATAAGGTAACCTCTACCAATAACAATAATACATGAAATATTAGAAATGAATAGAGTTTCCATAACGTTTATAGAACAGTAAATAAAGTAGTTATAAACTTGTATGGTCTTTCAGTGAAAAACATATAACAAGCAGTTTCATATGTCGAGATCCATATCAAGTACCGCATCATAACAAACCGACAGCACATGCTTCACATATCATCCATGTTCATCGCATGTCCATCGAAAAATAGGCTCACGAGCGTATTACAAGTTACTGGTTCTTGGCTAACAACCCACCGGTACCAGCGTCACCAAAACCGACCACTACGAGGTCTGACCTCTCGAGGATACCGACTTTTACCTTGCACAGTTAGCTGTCGAGCCACTACGGGGCTATAAACTTTAGGTCCGCACTAAGGCTCCACCCAAGACCATGGACCCTTATAAAAAAACTTCCATATGATACAATCCGAGCCAGAACCATATCCAAATACTGTCTCATAAACCGTTCCCAAAAAACTTCCATTTCCATCATAATTCAAAGAAAACAGTTCTCAAGGCACGTTACATTCCAGTTACAAATACATTCTCATATTATGGCTTATGTATATTATTTCCAATCATTTAATTCAATACAAAAATCAAGGGGACAACTGCTTAGAATATCTCACAACCTTTTCTTTATAATTCAGTTCAGAAAACCAGGCATATGTATATAAAACAGAGAATCTCAATTATGTTTACATAAACAACGTCACTATATGCCTTTTTAAATGTTTACATAAAACACGTAGTGAAAGAGTCTGTTCCCCAGTTAATATACACATCATAACCAATTCCATATAGTTTTCCAAGGGGTATAAGTAAGTTCTCGAAACATTTCAAATTTTGTGCCTTGGTTTCGGTTCATAAATATGTCACACAACTAACAATTCTTAAATCAGTATATTCCATGTATCTATTGATAATTTGATAAGCGACAAAGTTCTCAAGCATTCATAAATCATATCATTTAAATATGTTTAATGTTCTCAAAGCTCTCAAAACAGGTATAAAACAATCATATCATCATTAACATTAAAAGGTTACTTATCCCTACCTCAATGCAACGGTATTTCCAACCCCTTTGTGGCTCCACGAGCCTCCCAAATGCAATGCTCATGCACCAATGCAAGTGGTCCTCCAAAGGACCTTCCAAACTGAGAATAACAAATCATACCAAAGAGAGATTCAAAAGAAAGCACGAAAGATTCTAAATTCCAAAGAAGTAACATAACCCGTACTCAAAATCCTTCACTCACGATCCTAAAGACTGAAAACCCAAAAATTAGCCCAAAGACCTTAATATTTTCAAAACATAATCATAAACATGATCAGGCGATGTATGTCCAATCCCAAGGCTAAAAGCCAAGTGATTTAGGAGATAAACCTTAGAAAAACCAACGGATACACAAAAGGGAAAAACTAGTATTATTAAAATATCTCTCTCTCCAAAAATAATTTGACCCTCAAACCTCCAAATTCAAAAACTAGACTTCACAAGCCTTTCGTGCATATAAAGAACTTCAAAAACGGATAACGAACGCAAAAGTTATGAGCGAATTGAATAAAGAAATAAGGAAGAAAATAGGCAAACCCGAAAAGAAAACAACATTATCGATAACGGCAAAGTGTATTATCGGTAATGCAAGCTCCCTACACAAACCAGCCAAGAGCATTACCGATAATGCACATTGCCATTATCGGTAATGCACTCTCCTAAATGCACAATTTTGAACTGCAACCGAAGTATTCCTACTACAAACTTCTTCAAAACTCATTCAAACTTAAATTGTTCCTCCAAGAACCTAAACCCAACCTTAAATAACTCCAAAACACTTGATCTACACCATCAAAATCAAAAATGAAAGATCAAAAGAAAGATTCATCACGATGAAAGATCAAAACCCATGAAAACCCAAGATTTCTATGCATGCAAGCATCCATTACTTCAAAACCCAAAAACAACTTTCCCAATGTTTAAATCTAGAAACCAAGAAGTTTTTCAAAACCTTTGATCCATAATCTAAACTCAAAATGAAAAGGTTTTCCACCAAAATCAACCATAGCTTTGTTTTAAAACCCATAAAACCCACATGCATGCTTAGACAAAACCCAAGAAACCCAAAAACTTTTTTGCACGTATGATAGAACCAACTCAAAACCCATTTTAAAATCTTAAAATCTTACATGCAAGCTTGTTAAATCTTAAATCTCCATCTAACAACCTCTCACAGCCGAGGATCCACTTGAAAAACATCTTGTAAACACCAACTCTCAACAAATCACCCAAAAACAAACTTTTAAACTCTCAGATCCGAACTTGCATGAAGAAAAGTGAAGAACTCAACCAAAAATTATGCATGAACTTACCTTAGCCTCTTCAAGGATGAAGTCCGGCAACTTTCTGGTGAGAAACCGATGGTTGCACCACCCCTAGCAGCTCACGACTCCAGCTGCTCTTCCCTATCAAACTCTCTAAGTCTCTCTCTCTCTCAAGTTCTCTCTAAAATGCTAAGTGCAAAATGAAATGTAAAGAGGCAGCTTGGCTTTTATAAAGAAATAGGACATAGATGGCATTTTGCAAAAGTTTATAAAACAACTTTCTTATTTTATTTTTTTTTGTTTTTTTTTTTTTTTTGTTTTTTTTTTCAAAAACACACCAAACTTATAGAAAATTCGAAAATATGGGTTTTAAAAATTTTTGGGCTACCACAATAATGGTATTATGTTTGTGAACGTAAGGGACTGATTCAACAACTTTTGATAAGTAGTGGAAAGATGTTATTTGGGTTAATTACACTTTAGTATTTACTCCATCGAAAGTTTAAATTTTTAATCGTGTCAATTAATTAAGGACAAATTTTTTAAAAGAAGTTTCGATGTAGGACAAAATGTGACAACCATCCATTAAACTATTAGAACAACCATATGGACGTTGATGTGACGCCAATGTGGCAAGTCAAAGCTGAAGTGGCGTTGTTATGGCATGTCAGAAGTCACCACATTATGAAACTTAATGTGTTGGTTTAGTACCTTGCACTTTATACAAAGTTTCAATTTAGTCCATAAACTTTTAAAAAATTGTGATTTCAGGACAATTTTAAAAATAATGTGTCAATGTAGTCCAAAAAAAAAAAAAAAATTAAAAAAAAATTGAGGGTAAATTATATCGGCCTCCCCTGAGTTTAGAGAAATTGCAAACTCTTCCCTTAGATTTAGAAAATGTCATCGCTGCCCTTGGATATGAATTCATATTCAACAACCTCCCTTTTTTGGCAAGCCAACTTTAAATGATTATATCTCACACATATGAACTCCAATTTGAGTGATTCACATTGTTATGGAAAGTTTTCATCCCATACTTTCGATTATAACCTGAATAGCTCAATTTGGCTATGAAATAAAAAAGTTATACGCCTTTAAAATTGGGCAAAAAATAACATTTTTTCAAGTCAAATTGGAGAAAAATGTGATTTTTTTTTTATTTTTTTTTTTTTGAACTTTGAAGGCCTATAACTTTTTCATTTCAAAACCAAATCGAGTTATTCAAGTTGCAATAGAAAGTATAGTACCATAACAAAGTGAATCACTCAAATTGGAGTTGTGAAATATAATCATTCAAAGCAAGCTTGCCAAAAAAGGGAAGCTGTTGAACATGAATTCATACCTAAGGGCGGCGATGACATTTTTCAAATCTAATGGGAGATTTTGTAAATTTCCCTAATCTTAGAGGAGGCCGATGTAATTTACCCTTAATTATTTAAAAAAAAAAACTTTGTTGGACTACATTAACACACTATTTTTAAAGTTGTTATGAAATCACAATTTTTAAAAAGTTTATGGACCAAATTAAAATTTTGTATAAAGTTCGAGGTACTATACCATAATTAACATGTTAAGTTTCATCACGTGATGACTTCTAACATCTCACGTCAGCATTGACTTGCCATGTCAGCGTTCATGTGGCTGTTCCGTTAGTTTAACTAATTGGCGTCACATTTTGTCCTACATTAAAATTTATTTTTAAAAATTTGTCCTTAATTAACCCATGTTATTTTTATGTTTATTGCAATTTCTGGACAAATCAATCTAGCTAGTATGGCTGTTTTTATGCTTTTATCCACATATATTCGACTTGTATATATATATATACTGGTGGAAATCTCGGGCGATGCCCGAATGTGGAAAAAAATCATCCCAACTATAACAATCACTACTAAACATTCCTCCAAAAAAAAAAAAATGAAACCAATTTTCATCTCTTAAATATACCATTTGTTATGAGAAAATTAAGAATCAGGACCCATTTTCAAACTCTATGGTTCAACCACGTTTCATGTTTGAAAACACTTGAAATAGTAAATGTTCATAAAATTTGTGACTGCAAGCCAGATTTCAAGCCTTATATCCAGAACTCAAAAGATTCATGGTTTTAATATACAAAGTCATAGTCAAATTAATTGAGTAAAACATGAATACTTGAATGCCTATTAATTAAACTCAATCAATACGTGAAAAGATATGATCGAGATATACACATATATTAAAGATAGAGTACAAAGTGCTTGGAGTTCAAATGAAACATTGCACCCATTATTATTTAGTATATATTGAGCAAACAAATTAAGTTGTTTCGACCTGCATCCTGCCTGCGTTTTATTGAAAAACTAGTGCAAATTCTAGCACCACAGCCACACGAAGGGAATAAAACTTGAGTTGTGTTATTAATTTCTACCATAGTGTCTTGTCACCCTACCTAAAATAATTATAACCTCCATACATCAGTCAAAATAATAGTGACCAGCCAAAAAATAAAACAATCAAACTAATAAAAACTTGCATAAGGGTTCATCTCGACCTACGATAAAAAAACAATTAGAACATCAAATCTTATATGTAATAACATTCATAAGCAATCGAAACTAAGAAAATTAAGGATATTACTTGGGAAACCAAAACCCAATAAAACCCTCAAATCCCACAATATATAACAAAGGAGGGAACAAAACTGAAAATCGATTGCTAATTCATGCAATGGTAATTAGGATATGAAGAATAATATTATCAAAGCAAGAAAGTATAATTGATAAATGGCTAAAAAAGATAACAGTCAAATGCCAAAATCACCTTCCTATACTAGATATATATATATGCAACAAAATTTATTTTTACCTCAATAGATGAATATAGATATGAAATTGAAAGATCATTTTAATGATGTTTTTAATGGTAGTGAGTTTAGCTCTAACTACAACCATTGAAACTCACTAAAACCTTTACCTATTATCAATCGCTAAAGCCTACCCCAACTTGAGAAAGAGCAACTTTTAGGAAAGGCTAGTGACCCTTGCTAAGGAATTCTTTTTCAAATATTAATATAAAAACATCAAACTGATCAATAAATTTATAAAAAGACAATATTACATACATGAAAATAACGCAAGTAGGAGAATATGTCAACACATAAAAGAAGCTCCACGAAAAGTCATCTGTGCACCTGGCCTAGGCCTTCCAGAAAGAAAATATATATATATATATATATTACCAATCTTACAACTCATAAGCACAATTAATTAATGCATTAGTATATATATCTTAGAACTCATCAATTAATACAATTAGAAATTTAGCAAAATCCAAAATTAAACAGGAAATAATCAAAAGAATTAACAAACATCACATATGTTAAATCATTGTCAAAATTACTTAGTGGGATTTATTAGGATTAAGTGGATATATTTGACTGGAATGCGTTAGATATCAAAAGGGTAATACTTATACTCCTAATGGGCACATTATGTACTACTCAAGCAACCATATTCATTAATTAGTGATTTTTAATGAGTGGCATACTTAGTTAACCCTTGGTGAGAAATACCAAGATGAATTTAGATGTGCAGTAAAAAAGTATGATCCTGTAAAAGGAATGATTATCCGTTACTAGCTTAAAGAGACTTAAAGAATAAAATTATAATACTACCATTTTCTAAAATTGCAAAAGTAATTGATTCATCTAATTCTCCTAAATTCTTAATACATAATTAAAATAAATAAATAAACTTATGAGTTCTGTTGAGCTCTAATGAGCTTTGTGAGGTATGGTTAGGCCTTGAGGTGCTGCTTCCCTTTGGTGGAGCTGGTTAGGACGCCGAGGAACTAAAGATACCCCGGTGTGGAGCCTGTCAAAGACCCTCCGACGATCAAGTCAGTAGGATATCAAGATTAAAATGGAATTAATAAGAAAGACGAGATATCTTGGGGTGTTTTGGAGCTATTCTCTAGTGATCAGAGTTGATCTTACCTTACTTCGCCCCTCTCCTTCGCATATAAAGGAGAGGGGATCCTTCATCTTGGGATTAGAGTCACCGCCCCTGAGGCTGGAGGGCTCTAGATTGAGGAAAGTACAACCGCCCTTACCAGTGGAGGAGGTCTCCGTCGCATTCAATGCTTCCTCGGGTCGATTGAGAGAATCTTTGGCTAAAGACAGAAGAGGGCGAAAGTCCCCCTACATCTCTGGTGCTTACGGGAGCATCTTTGCTCCTGGCGACTCTCAGACGTAGTTCCCAGCTGTAAATTCAGTACTTGGGAGCCTGCACAGCTCCCTCTGATATTCTTGCCCATTAATGATCATAAATATACACTAATGATCATTATTTGGGACGGCGCAGAACGTGGGCGAGGGGACCTTTTGTCTCTGCGCTGGACGAGACGTGGGTCTGCCGCCCTTGGCGCTAACCTTTTGGTACCTAACGCATGGTAGTGGGGCCCGCCGCTTCTCATCAAGCAAGGGGAATTTGTTCGAGCTAGTCAGAAATGAACGGGAAGTGGCCACATGTTAGATCGTGGAGGTCTCCTCCGAGTAACTGGACGAGTGTGGGAGTCTGGGCTCCCACAAGTTCTTTTCCTAAATTTTATCGGCAACTAAACAAAACCTCAATTTACAAATCAATGAAAAAGATCGACCTTAATTTACATATCAACGTACAAAAATGAAATCGTAGAGAGGTTGAATCCCCAACACATAATGTATTGGGGATTATCCTCAGCATTAGCCATATTTGACAAATCTGCATAATAAATGTGAGAAGCTGAGCAGAACATGCATGATAGGAAAAATTGAATAACCATAAACAATACAACACAACATTATCTTAAATATTTGTCTTCTTAATTTTCTGACCATATATCTGAAATGTCTAGAATCTTATGCCTGTAGTATATGTAATAAATGAAGAGTTCTTCACAGCATGATTCCAAATATAGGTATTGAAAAAATCTTGTTCTCTGTTGAAAATGACTACAGTGCAGAAAAAGATCCAACTACCTCCTTTTGGCCTTTTCAATGTTAAATCAAAGAGTACCATTAAATTTTTTAAATTAGCATGGCGTGATCAGTTTGGTCATTGAGAAAAGATAATTAACCAATTGGAGTTTAATTTTCGTAAACAGACACTATGAACAAAATTTTCAAAAATCAGAAATTATAATTTCTATTTTTTGATCTACAACAATGAAAAGAATATTTACACATTTAGTATATCTTTTCTTTCAAACATTTTGTCCACAACCAAACAGGGGTTCATAGAAAGAATCTAGAAAAATAAATTTGGCGAGAAAAATCATAACTAATTGTTATATAGAAAAAGTTATATCCAATCAGTCCTGTCCACATCTAGAGGTAAGATGAGGTTCCTTCCCCAATGGTTAAGCAGTTAAGTCAAATATTTTTCCTATTTAAGTATAGATTTGGATATGACCGTGCAAAATAGGGGTGTGCAAAACACGCGCAGCCTGCTCAACTCGCTGCGAATATGAGCTCTTTGGCGAGTGGGGTTGGGTGGATATGAAGCAATTTTGGCGAGTGGGGTCGGGTGGCGGGTAAAGACTTTAAAAAAATCATATAGACCCAACCCGACCCACTCAGTAATTAAATATGTATTTTTTATATTTATATTATTATTTATTATATATATAATAATAATAAAAAAAGAGGGCTGAACTAGTAAACGGAGTAAATAAACATAGAGTAAATACGCAGTAAACAGTAAACACCATATTACAGTATTACATTTTACTCTTTTACAGTTTACACTTTACATCACTCAAACCCCACCGTTGATCCCTCTTCTCAGCGACTGCGCCGATCATCCCCGCCGGCAGCTCGAAGGAATAGTCGACAGTCGACACCTCCTCAGGTCCTCTTCCCAGCAACCCCGATCTCCCTCAGGTTTACTCTTTCTCTCTCTCTCGGTCTCTCACTCATCAGCCATCCCCGCCAACCCGATCTCCCTCAAGTTTACTCTTTCTCTCTCTCTCTCGCTCATCAGCCATTCCCGCCGACCCCGATCTTTTTCCCTCGCTCACCTTCAGTTTCTCTTTCTCTCCCTCTCACTCTCTCTCACTCCCTCACAGTCACGGAGCCACCATCTCTCTCTCTATCTCTCTCTCTCTCTCTCAATCTCACTCCCTCACAGTCACAGTGAGTCAGTCACTATCTCTCTCTCTATCTCTCTCTTCCTCTCACTCCCTCATTCCCTCACAGAGACTACAATCAGTCAACGACTCTCTCTCTCTCTCTCTCTCTCTCTCTCTCTCTCTCTCTCTCTCTCTGTTTTTTATGTTGTTTTTTGTTGGTTTCTTGATGTTGTTTAATTTATATTATTGTTTAAAAGAAAAAAAAAAAAAGGCTCTTTAGTGAGGTGATATTTGTTTTACCACATGCATATTAACATGTACTAATATTTTGCCCATTTATTTTTGAGAATATGTTGTTTTCCCATTGTTTTCCTATTTCTCAAATGAAAAAATAGAAATGCATTGGGAAATTGGCAGAAATTATATTTTTTTTGTTTCCCTGCCTCATTTTGATTTATTTTTCTTATATACTCTCAAATCTCCCAAACCTTACCTCATTTTATATATTTTTTTGTACTTGTGTTTAAAATAGATTATGGATAGCGCAGTTGAAACTCCAAGTGGTGCTGGAGATAACGAAAAGCAAAATGAAAAACCCCCCATGCCCCCAGCTAGAACCCAAGGTAATAAAAGCCTTTCAGTCATTCCTAAATCATGTAAGAATACTAATAAAATCTGAAGTCTGGAAACATTTTACTCTTGATGAAGATACAACTATGGAAAACCGTAAGGCTGCATGTAACTATTGTGGTGCAAAATATGGGGCTCGTTCAAAACGGGATGGGACTAGTAATTTGGGGGTCATCTTAAGGAACAATGCACAAAGTTTTCTTTGAGGGTTGTGGACCAAAAACAAAAAACTCTTTGTTTTTCTAAAAGAGGTGAGGAGGAGGGGAAAACATGTGATGGTCATATTACTGATAGTCTCAAAGCAATGAATTACAATGAAAAGCTTTGTAGAAACGCACTTTCCAAAATGATTGTTGTTGATGAGTTGCCTTTTAGACACGTGGAGAAGGAAGGTTTTAGGTATTTTTGTTCTGTTATGGAGCCTAGGTTTCCTATCCCTTCTCGCAGTACTGTTTCGCGTGATTGCATGGCTATTTTTTGTGAAGAGAAGGAAAAATTAAAGAAATCTTAAAGAAGCAACGTGTTTGCCTAACCAACGACACTTGGACATCAATCCAAAATTTGAACTATATGTGCCTTACTGCTCATTGGATTGATGATGATTGAAACTTGAACAAAAGAATTCTAAACTTTTGTCAATTCCTCTTCGTTTATTGTCTTAATTCTGAAGGTGGATAATCCTTCTAGCTCTGATAAGTTTCGGCCTATTAGTTTATGCTCTGTGGCTTATAAAATTTTTAAAAAGATTATTGTTTTTAGACTAACTGATGTTGTTGAGAAGTTGGTCTCGCATGAACAAGGTGTTTTTATTCCTGGGCGTAGTATTTTTGAAAATATTACGCTTGCACAAGAAATTGTTCACTCTTTGCACAAGAAAACGACTGGTGGCAATGTTATGGTGAAACTAGATATGGCGAAGGCTTATGACAGAGTGAATTGGAGTTTCCTTTTGGAGGTCTTTAAGGCTTTTGGTTTCTCTGATAGTTTTTGTAGGCTTATAAAAAATTGTGTGGAGTCTCCGTGGTTCTCTGTCATAATGAACGGAACCTTTAAAGGGTTTTTTCAATCAGCTAGAAACTTGCGTCAAGGGGACCCCCTTTCCCCTTTTTTATTTATCATAATGGAGGAGGTTTTGACGAGTTTTCTTAGAAAAAATTTCGAGGCAGGTCGTATTGGAAAATTCTATTTTCCGATTGGGACTCCTTTGGTTTCTCATTTACTATATGCTGACGACATTCTTATTTTTGCTAATGGTGGGAAGCGGTCCATTAGAAATTTGGTTAATGTTCCGCTGGTCACTATTTCCCGTATTAACTCTCTTTCTTGCTAATTTTTTATGGGGAGAGGTGGAAGGTAAAATGAAGATTCATTGGTGCTCTTGGGGGAAAGTTTGTAAACCTACCTCGGAAGGGAGTATGGGTTTGAGAGACCTTAAAGAAGTTTAGAAATCTCTTCTTATGAAATTTGCCTTCAGATCACTTCTAACAATTTATGGTCAGGTTTTTTCAGGGCCAAATATTGTAGAAATAAAGACTTATTGGTAAGAAATGGGAGACCTAATGACTCTCGATTTTGGAGATCAATGGTAGCCATCATCCCGGAAGTTATGGATAATGTTAAAATTTTGGTGCGTGGTGGAAACTCTTCTTTTTCGTTCGATAGGTGGCTTGCATCAGGCCAGTTATTTGTGAGTCGTGAGGACATTTCGAATAACAAGATGTGTATTAAGGATTGCTGGCTGAATAATAATTGGAACTCTGATTTATTATTGGAGTTGGTTGGTGCCGATAGAACCATATATATATATATAGAAAGGGTAAAAATTATTAGGTAAAGGCATCCTTGCATTTTGAGAGTAGTGATCCTACCAGTAAATGCCGACTTTATTAAAGTCAATAATTAAATACTCCATGACGGTCATTTCACTACACTTAATAAAGTCAGCAAATGTTGACAGAGTCATTTCACTACATTTTGAATTGTCAACCCACATACACTAAAGATCGTTGGATAGGTATTTAAAAAAAAAAAACGTTGAATTAAATACTCTTCTTATGCATGTCATGCATGCCAAAAAAATGCCAAAAACTTTATCAATTTAAAAAAAAAAAAATTATATGTACATAAGAGTCTCCATCCTATGCACATATGTTCTTTAGTTAATGTCACCATGATGCATTTAACTAATTATGGATATTTTGAAAAAATGATTGTTGAATTAGATATTCTTCTTGTGGATGTCACGCACACCAAAAATCACAATTATCCAATGTCAACGCTCAAAATATAAATTATGTAAAATTATGACTATTAAAAACTGTCCCAATTTTTTATAGTGACATTTTTTTAGAAACAAACCGTTGGATTACTGTGATTTAAATCAACAGTCAATTTTTCAAATTATATATCACACAATTATTTACTAGCCTCATGCTTACTTTAGCTAAAGGAATCATATGCTAATAGGAACATTTCTACAAGGCTTCTATATATTACAAGGTGAAACTGACAGTTGGATTAGATGCACTACTTATGAATTTCATGTTCGCCAAAAATCACAGTGATCTAACGGTCAGTTTCTGAAAAACCAACTAGAAAAAACTGGTGACATTTTAAAGAACAAAAAAGTCATAATTTTTCACTGTGACATCTTTCAAAAAATAACCATTGGATCACTGTGATTTTTGGCAAACATAAAATTCATAATTAGTTCATCTAATCCAACAGTTAGTTTTTCAAAATCTACTATGTATTTGGCTCTATGGAGGTCACCTTACGCAACTTTGCGTATAGTGCACCTTATAATATAGGGAAATGCACGGATGCTTATAAGGTGCATCGCAAAGTTGCATAAGGTGATTGCATAGGAGCAAATGCATAAAAGATTTTGAAAAACCGACCATTGGATATGTTAGATACACTTCTTATGACTTTTATGTTTGCCAAAAATCACAGGAATCCAATGGTAGGTTTCTAACAAATGTTACCGTAAACATCTATAACATTTTTGTTTTTCAAAATATCACCCCTTTTTTTTCCGGTCAATTTTTCTGAGAATGACAGTTGAATCAGTGTGATTTTTTGTGAACATGAAATTCATAAAAAATATATTTAATCCAATGATTAGTTTTTCAAAATCTATTGTACATTTATCTCATACACATCATGTTACACAACTTCACATCCTTATAACACGATAACATACTCCCAATGTGGAAATGATCCTATCAACAAGTCCTTTTTCAACTTGACTTTGTCAAAAAGAAGGTATATATCATTTTCTGTCTGAACACGCGCATGCATCTTAGTGCACGATTTAAAAGGTTTAAACGCAAAAATCTTCCTTTCTTTACTACATTTTCTTCTTCAGGTTGGAACGCAGGACAGGAGACTAGAGCCATTGTCATCCACTCTATAGTTGCCACTACATATTAAATGGCTATGACATTACAGATAATATGTTTTTAGGTGTTTTATGCCCGGAAAAAATAAAAAAGAACTCTAAAATCGAATAAATAAACTTAAATTATTTTATTGTACTATATATTTTATTTTCCTCTTTTAATTTTTTTTCCATTTTAAATTTGAAAAAAAAAATAGATAATGCAAATAACACGTGATGCATGTCGTCGATCACGTGTTGGTCTAGTGGCATGTAACTTCTCATTCAGAGGAGAGGATGTGATGTCATTAAACTAATTTAATGCCTAAATAACTTTTTTTATAATTATTTAGGTATAATAATATTTGACAAAAACCCATCATATGATCATCACGGAAATAGAATTAAAAATAGAATACATAATAAAAATATATATTTGCCTAACAATTTTTTATTTTTATAATTAAAAAAAAAAATAGAAAACGCCCTAAAAAGTTGTGTTTGGCTAGCTTAATAGTAATTAAAAACAAAAACAAAAAATAGCAGAAATATGAAAACAAAAAGAAAAATAAATTATTTTTTTGTATTTATTTTTTTTAATAATTCTGAAAAATAAAAAACTGCATTTAAAATTGAAAAAATTACGCTTTGCTGTGAACTATTAGATGTTTTCACGTTGCCCCGTGAGGTTTCAATTGAAGTAATGTGTCCCCTAAACTATTAAATTTTATCAAATTCCTTTCATCGATTAACCATTTGTTAACCTAGGGGGAAATGATGTTAGACTTGTTCTTTTTTTATACAGTATTTATCCTAAACTGCTAATGTGTCTATAAGCATATCAGTGAAGTTTCATGAATTTTTTCAATGTGTTTTATTTCTTATGAATTTTATTTAGTCTAAGGAAAAAATAATTCATAAAAAATTTAAATATATTGAGAAAAACCATTAAACTTTACCGATATGCTTATAGACGGCACATTAGCAGATTATAATAAATATTGCATAAAAAAATAACAAGTCTAACATCATTTTTTTCCCTTGTTAACTGACAGAAATGGATAATTTAATATAATCTTATAGTTTATTAGGCACACTGTTACAATTGAAACCATAGGAAGCAACGTGAAAACGGCCAATAATTCTGAGGGCAAAGTGTAATTTCTCTTTTAAAATTAATTCAAACAAGAAGGCAATTATATGGGGCAAAGAATAGAAATGTTGACAAGGAATATCTTTGAGGACTTGGACTTGCCAAACTAAGTGGACAAAATTAATAAATATGGCAACAAACTATTCCATGTTGCCACCATGAATCCAACTTCTTAAACATTTGTTAGTCAAGTTTCTCCACTTGAAGAAATGCAACTTGAATGAATGATAGTGATGGAGTTTCAAGAGAAAGGAAGTGGGCATTGGGCAATATGGAAAGCAAGTTTAGGATCAAATTAGGCGGCCAAGAAGCTAGGTTTACAAATTAATAAGGAACACACAAGTGGAAATTACCTATTAATTAAAGCTTTAAATACGTACTTATCCCGGAATTCTGATTCCCAAAGCTTTCAAAATCCGAAATGAACAAGGATACAATTGGGCAGTTTGCTGGTGGAGTCGGATAACAAACATCAATTGAAGACAACTAAGAATACATTAATTAATCTTGCAAAGTATGGTAAAATAAAATAAATAACGGTTCGATTCATTTGGATTCCATTTTCGCCTAACTTACGCACTTAGTGGCGACTGGACCATAATAGGGGTCGAGTTGGGCAAGAAGCAGCAAAAGAAAATTATGGGGGTGTTGAAAGCAGGCTAGGGACTGGGTCTCTTAGGTCAACTTGTGTGGCAGAAAAATATGAATCAGTAGTTGTTACTTGTTAATTAGTGGTGCCATAGGAGCTTTCTGACCAGAATGCTAAAACCATTTGAAATGGGTTGATTCAGGTTATATTCCAAAATTCTCTCTCTCTCTCTCTCTCTCTCTCTCTCTCTAAATTTTTCCTTACTCTTTAGACTTTGTTTGGATCACAGAAACGAGGAGAGAAAAAGTAAAGAAAAATGATTAGATTTGCTTTAAATAGATTCCTCTCTTAAACAGTTAATCATTTTCCTTTCATTTTTCTTACACCATTTGAATTTCCAAACAGAACCTTAAGCTTACCCATCCTATCATCATGAGCTTAAGCAAAATGGCTGAATGTATGACACAGCTATATATGCAAATGCAAAGTAAGTCTGAAAAATTATATCAAGATTTCAACTTAACAAGACTCGAAAATAACCAACCAAAGTTGGCCTGAAGGTAAAGAGATGAGTTCTAAGTCTAGACATTTCAAGTTCGAAACCAACCAAATTCTTTTGGCCAGCCACCAATTAGGGCTAGTAGCTTGGATATTATAAGACTCCAGGGATGGTAACCTTGCATGGCCGGCCCCGAGGTTTGGGAGGCCTAAAGTGAAATCCTAAACTGCGGCCCTACTAGGTACTGACCAAAAAAAAAAAATTGCATGTAATATATTAAACTAAAGGGCTCACATATTTTTGAAAATTTTCTTGGAAAGTGAAGTCGGGAAGGGGTTTTGAAAATTTTCAAAACAAATGAACCCTGATGGAAGAGGTTAGAGGTAAAATGAAGACAAAAAAAATAAAAGGGCCCACATATTTTTTTAATGAGAAAAGAGACAAAGGGGCTTACAATTTTTTTTTTCTAATCCAAAAGAGATCCTATTTGCATGGGAAAACAATGGGCCTTTTTTGTTACTACTCTTGCCAATTTGGGGGCCTTAATTTTTTGTAGAAAATAGAGGGCCCTAAAAATATGTTTCCCTGGCTATAAGCTAGGACCAGCCCTGTAGCCTTGCACGGGAGTAGGAATTAGTCGAATTCTAACAATTCGAACACCTCCTTGCTTGAAAAAATTAAAAATAATAAATAAAAATAAAAAAACTCGAAGATAGCCATGAATCCCAACAATCTGGCTTTATGAATTACTCAAAAGCTAGGTTGTTTGGTCTCCTTCGAGCCCACAGCAACTCAGTTAAAAGCGCTCATCTCAGAAACAATTCGAGTTTGGATTTCAGACTGAAAACTGTAAACTTTAAATTATGTGTATGCCTCGATCGATCAGTTTGTTTGTGTGTATATATATATAACATAAAAATATATAATGCAGGAGTTTCAATTTGTTTGTAGGGGTTTTTGGGAAGCCTATTAAGTGATTCCACCATTAACATTTCCTTGTATTGTAACTTTGAGTTTAAGATGGACCAATGAGAGTAGAGAACTTTATTGCCCATTCAAAACTGTAATCTACTTGGGAACTTAAAGGGCCTGAAATTTAATGGAAGCAACAAAAGAACAGGTTCCCCAACTGCTGTTCACACCATCACACACATGGTGCTAGCTGCCCAACCTTTTGGAGGCTGCATTAATGTTCTCAAGGAGATTTTTTTTTTTTTTTTTTTACTTGGTTTCAATTAATGTTCACACAACACACATCTTAAGGAAATGACAAATTTATTTACCCAAAAAAATAATAATAATAAAGGAAATGACAAATTTGGAATTTCTCAACTTACCAAGCCAAAAATCTAAGGGAGCATAAATCTTCCAAATTCCACCTGTTTGCCTTCTATTTTAGTAGTTATTAGAAAAGGCAAGATTTTTCACCACCTCCCAACACAATCATAGAAATAACAGAGAGTACATAGTCTAAATGTACTCTGATCTTTATAAGGAGATTCTCAACTTTATTTTTGTCCTTTTGAGGCTTAAAGCAAACACCTTCATAGAAATCTCTCAAAATCCCCAAAAGCACTTTTGACAAATCTTCATTGATACTTTTCAAAATCCCCAACAGCTCATTTGAATACCTCCTCTTTTTGGCTTGGTGTTTTGAATATTACGACAATCATCCCCATTCACAGATTCACTATCATTATCATTCTAAAATTTACTCTTTCATGTCAATTTCCTCACTATTTTGGTCTAAAGAAAGTAGCAAAATTAAACCAACCAGCACTATTCTGTCTGTGTGTGTGTATATATATAGAGAGAGAGAGAGAAAGAGATCAAATGAAAGCAAGCAGTAATTCTATCCGCAATTCACATTTCTGCAATTCAAAAAGTAGGATTAATTCTCCTCTCCAAATTATTTTATTTGTCCTAATAATCAAAAGAATTTAAGTATCTATTCCTTCCAAGTAAGAAGTAAAATAAAAAATTTTCAAAAGATTGAAACTCAGAGAAGAGGAGAGAAGAGGAGAGAGAAAATCAAATACAAATTAAACACGAAACAGTCAAGTAATTTCTTTATGGGCTCTTACAAGCATAGATCAACAAAGAGAATTCAACTTTTTCTTGCTCTTTCTGCACCATTTTCTCCTCCAACCACAACCTGCTATCCAACCCACTTCTCGTCCGAAACATGAACACTGCATATCCCGAAGCTGGATTAAAGAACCAATCATGAACATCCCACATCAAATCAACCAGCAACCCATCAACAAATATTGTTTGGTTACCACGAAAATTCCACTGCAACCTCTTTACACGAACTACCGTCTTTTTATCAATACTAACAGATAAAACAGGATGCTTTTGCCCATCATCTTCCCCACTGCACCTTATCAAAATATCATGTGAAATCCCTGTATCACAGAATTGAGCCTTAGTGGAATAAAGGGTATTGCCAGAGCAATGTTCTCGACGCGAAACAAGCGAAACTTTAGCAATTTGATTGCCAATTTTGAGCTTCTTAGTGGCTGCAGTTTCTTCAGCCAAGGACCCAAGAAGAAGACCAAGCTCAGAATCAACCATGATTAAGACATAGAATCCATCAATTGGTTCAGGGCCTGTAGTAGTGTACTTAGCTGCAGAGAGATCCCAGAAAATTTCGATCTTTGAATTATTGGATTCAAGTGTTTTGCTGCCTTTCTTCTTTCTAAATAATCGAGAATTGGTGCTGAGTTTGAAAGCAGGGGATGTGTCTTCTTCATTGAAGTTTATACAGAGGCCTTGATTTGTGTGGCTCTGTTTGCACCATGTGACTGTGATCATGAGCTGCTTTTGTGTGGAGAGAATGACTTTATAGAGAGAGGTTACTGCATTTTGGATTGAGGGGGCAAGGCTTGGAGAGATACAAGAATTGTTTGAATAGCTAGAACATGAAGAATCAGATGCTATGCTTACTGCATATTCACTAAAACAAGAAGCTATGTCTCTCATTCTGCAGAAAAAAAAAATCCTAGACAGATGACTTCAAGCTTTGAGAGAGAGAGAGAGAGAGAGAGAGAGAGATATGAAGGTTTAATTTGGAGAAATGGGTATTTGTGTTTTGGCTTGTTTTAAGAAGAAATGAAGAGATTAGAAGGCAGAATTTTGTAAAAAGGAAATTGGGATGAAGATGGAATGTAAGAGGCAGGGCAAGGAAATTCAAGTTCTTGACAGGGCCATAAGTATATAATATGATTCTCTCTCACCTTATGACTTGCATCTCATGAGAAGGAAAAAGAATACAAGAGTGGAATAGACACCTTCAAGCTTCCCTTCTTTACTGACTTGCCAGTTCATCTGAGATATTATAATAACCCAAAAACAAAACAAAAAAAAAGAAGAAAAAAGGCATAAAATAAAGTTGAGACTTGGTCTTCACTCTGGATAGCAATATTTGTGACAAGGTCATGGTTTCTTTTAATTCTTTGCCTTATGTTTAAAGACTAATCAAAAGGTGAAAACCAAAAAGGACCAAACCCAATGAATGCTTTTAATGGAGTTCTTCTTATATTATTATTTCTACTGTACCAATAAGTTAATGGGTATGTTGATATATTATTGAGGGCAGTCAAATAAGAGAAATATGAAAAGAAAAAGACTAGTTAATAATTAGTTTATTCAAACATTAATCCATGTAGAGTGGATGATATTTATATGAAAATTACTCAAAATCTAAAGTCCAAATAAATAAATAAAAATAAAAATAAAAAAAGAATATATGTGAGTGATATGTGGATGCCATGAATTTGAAGTCTGATTTTCTGCTATATATGGGCATTGAGATAATTATGATGGTAACTGACCCCACAATTTAAATATTAGTCTCTAGACCCACCAACTCCTACTCCCTACACACCTATGATTAAAAGCAAGGAATAATGTGAGCTAGAGACTTTTCTTTATAAAGCCTTTTGCTCCCATTTTCAATAATAAAATAAAATCAAGATAGAAATTTAATACATAAATAAATAAGTGAGCATTTAAATCAATAATGGTCTACTACTTACATCCTTTATTACAAAATATGATAAAGGTTGCAGTTGGGAAGAAGGAACATTAAATTCAATCTTAAGTCCCATGGAATTGTTAAGTTTTGGTCAATGGAGTCCCTTTACCAAATCCCCCACAGGGATTACTTACAAGTACATAGAAAATTTAATTAAAATTTTACTTTAAAAATGAAAGGAGAGGAAAGTGAAAGCTTTAGAGAGATGAATTAAAGCTGCATGAAGAGAAGAAAAAGAAGGAACTGGGTGTGATTTGAATAAACTCTATAAAGCTAAAAAGGAAAGATGAAAAGAAAAGGAGAAAGCTGGAGAAGGCTTTGTGATTCTGAAAATTTTGGTGAAATGCTATCATGAAAGAGGAAGAAAAAGGTTTAAATGAGGGAATGGAAAGGGGATGGGGAATCTGTCATGAAAAACATAAAACAATTCAACAGTAGCATTATAACTTCTCTTTAGGGACAGAGAGGAGGCATTTCTTTAGGGAGTATGGACCCCAAATGGTACAGTGACTCCAGTCCTAGGGCATGTTCCCCCATTATGACCAAGTAGATAGTCTTAAATATGGAGGAGAGCAATTAAATCTGCTCATGAAAAAAGAAAGGGTTATTGATGGCTGTGTCCACAGCTACATGATTAATTGGGTGTCCCACCAATATTATTTGTTCATTGCACCCAACCGTTGCTGGATTTGGCAGCATTCAAGGACCAGGACCGTCGAACTATATTTTGAGTGGTCTCGTACCATCTAAATTTGGCAACTTAAGTTATTGAGTTAAAATCTGATTTCAATCTCACCTCCTATCATTGTTTTAACAAAAATGTCAAAACTAATTAGAAAGTCATGAAATGCATGTGTAATAATTTCTCCAAGCATACATTAAACCTTAATTTGATCCCATTTCAAAAAGAGTAACAGAAAATATATATATATATATAGGAATGCTAAGGTCAAGTTAGGTCAACTTAATTACAACTATTTGCACAGTATATTTTAAAAAATCAATCGTTGGATTTGATACCCCCTTATGTATGTCATGTCTGTCAAAAATTACAGTGATCCAACAGTCTATTTCAGAAAAACCAAATAGTGAAAAAATGGTGACATTTTAAAGAACAAAAAAGTCACAATTTTTCATACCATCATCTTTCAAAATTTGATCGTTTGATCACTATGATTTTTGGTAGACAAGACATGACATACATAAGAGGAGTATCAAATCCAACCGTCTCTTTTTCAAAATATACTGTGTAAATGGTTATAATTGAAAACAATGCTTAAGAAAATAAACAATTTTAATCAAATTGAAACATTTTCCTTTTTTTTCCTTTCCTTTCCTTTTCCTTCTACATTCTGAGATCCAAACAAGAAAAAATAAAAAATAAAAATCTTCTGAAGAAACAAGTGGAAAAGAGTTAAAATCTTCTTCTTCTTTTTTTTCCCTTCTTTTTTTTTTTTTTTTTTTTTTTT